>CAIGRT010051220.1:0-11063 GCA_903798405.1 Fraxinus platypoda | reverse complement strand
CCCCCCCCCCCCCCCCCCCCCCAACAGACCCCAGGTGGCTCCCTCCCTGTGTGAGGGTTTTGTTTTGCGTAGTTAACGATGTATTCCTAGAGTTAACAGTGATAATTCTTCCCATTAGGGATGCATTATGAATATTTTTTACGGAGAAAGTGTCTAAGGTAGAATTCTTGCTTAGAAAATTTGTAGCATTTTTCAGATTATTGAGAATTTAGTAGATCAAAATGTTTAATCTATGATAGAATCGAAAAATTAAAGGTAACAGCGTATTAATTGTATTTATGCTAATAATTATATGCTTTGCAAATAGATAACATAAAGATTTTCTGTCAAAAATAGTGTTCAGATGAACTTAATTTATATACAAAAAGCTGAATTTTTGAAGTTATCCGTGCTAGCTGAAGCTTTATGACTAAATTGAATGTGGCATCATCTGTAGGAGGAAGAAAACCTTTAATTTGTAGGCGAAATTTTTGAAAGTCAGATACAAGCACTGGCCTAGTGTTGGAAATTATTTGATTTTTGTTTGTGCTCGAATATACTTTTGAATTGTCTGGTTTTATTATCTGGATACTGGATAAGGGAAATCAGTTTCCCAGTCATAAAAATTTGATTGCATACCTTTGTTTCCAAATCAGATCTTTCAAGATGTTCACTGCACTGCAAAAGATTCACAAGGATAAGGATGCTGAGCCTACCGAGTTCGAGGAGACTGTTGCCCAGGTCCTCACTCAGTCCTTTTTTACTGCAATTGTTTAATTGCACTGGATACTCAATTGCACCATGATTTATTCATTCTTGAACTTTCTTCAGGCTCTGTTCGACTTGGAGAATTCAAACCAAGATATTAAGAGTGAATTGAAAGATCTCTACATCAATTCTGCCATGTAGGATTGTCGATCTTATGTTGGTACTATTGCTGCCTAGCATGATATTAAATATATTCATATGATTCTCCAGGCAAATTGATGTTGCTGGAAACAAGAAGGCTGTTGTGATCCATGTTCCTTATCGGTTGAGGAAAGCTTTCCGCAAGATTCATCCTAGGCTGGTGAGGGAGCTTGAGAAGAAGTTCAGTGGAAAGGTAATAATATGATTGTGACTATGAATGATCTTGTATTTACTGCACCTATATTTCTTGTCTTAAGTAAATATGATGGTAGAATTGTCTTTATTTTCCAACATGGTAGTTTTTGCTTTTGCTTGAATTTTGCACCTCTTCATCTGTGTGCAGTGGGATTTTTATGTTAGAAATTTGCAACTGCTGGAGTTTTAGCTATATCCATGGTTAATTTAAATGAGAACCTTATAAAATCTTTGGTACATTGTCAATATGTCAATATGATGACTTTATCTAGCTATGTAAAAGTATTATATGACCTATGATACAATATATGGGAATGACATAAAAACTAAGCTATTTAACATGGAGAGGAGAATTTTAAAGGTATAGAAGAACACAAACTAAGCTATTTAACATGGTAATAATATGATTGTGACTATGGATGATCTTGTATTTACAGCACTCATATTTCTTGTCTTAAGTAAATATGATGGTAGAATTGTCTTTATTTTCCAACATGGTAGTATTTGCTTTTGCTTGAATTTTTCACCTCTTCATCTGTGTGCAGTGGGATTTTTATGTTAAAAATTTGCAACTGCTGGAGTTTTAGCTATATCTATGGCTAATTTAAAAGAGAATCTTATAAGCTCTTTGGTACATTGTCAATATGATGACTTTATCTAGCGATGTACTCAGTCTAAGATTGATCAAATCAGTTCGTTTATCATTGTGTTTCCAAGTCCAAATAAATAATGGCATTGTGGTGGTTTATGATATTTGCCTCTACATATTTGTATTCATCAATGATGTTGTCTCTCTATAAGAAATTCCACATAAATTAATAATTTGTAACAGGAACTGGAATGACTAACGAGTGTGCAGATAATATTGTTTTTATTTCTTCGCGTTGTATTTTCTTAAATAGGTTTTTATTTTAAGTATATAGAGGCATTTTCCTAAAAATATTTTCTATCTGCTCACCCCAATTACTTGTGAATTGCTTGCAGGAAGTTGTTTTCATTGCTACACGAAGGATAGTGCGACCACCAAAGAAGGGTTCCGCCGTGCAGAGGCCCCGTACTCGTACACTTACAGCTGTGCATGATGCCATGCTTGAGGATATTGTTCATCCTGCTGAGATAGTTGGAAAACGTATCCGATACAGGCTTGATGGATCAAAGATAATGAAGGTTTGTTTATTATTATTATTTTGATAAAATGCACATCCCACTTTTACAAATTGATTAATCGCGCATATTGCAGGTTTTCTTGGATCCAAAGGCAAAGAATGACACTGAAAATAAGCTGGAGACATTTGCTGGAGTCTACAGAAAGCTTTCAGGGAAAGATGTAGTGTTTGAATTTCCCATTACAGAGGCCTAAACCATTGCTTCCTGTTTTCTTGTCGACTCTTCAGTTAATTTTTATTGGTAATTTGAAGTTTTAACTTGTAGAGATTTTGATTAATGGTCTTTGTTCATTAGGAAGCGAGAATGTTAATGACAGGATATTTTCTTGTTGGATACTTGTTCTTTTAAGTATTTCTGCTCATGTTAGTTGAAATTTGGTATGCTGGCCTTCCGAATTTACCAACTGGTGTGAAACTCGTTGAACGTTGATCTTGTGAATCCAAAATGGAATACTCTCTCCAAAGAATCTCTTTTGTACTCAAAAGTTGGATTGATACTTTGTTGGCAAAATGCATACACTTCACAACATTTACTAGAACATTGTTGTCATCAAGCTGCTACACAGCCTCTCTTGTCAATTGGAACAGTTTACTCGTTGGCTGATAAGTTTTATCTTTCTTCTTTCGGCCAATGTGCAAATGATAACTTGCAAATGGTTTATTACCATGCTTGAAATGGTTAGTGCATCGGACAGAATAAGACACCATGCCACACCTTGTTCTGTATACCATGCTTTATTGTATTTTTTAACATAGTCGTAAATGTACATTCAGATGCTAAAACACCCAAAAAAAAAAAAAGAGCAACGATACATAGTATTAAAAATAACTCCATTAACTTCTAGTTTGATTTAGTATTCGACTCTTCCAAAAACCTGCTGTTCACTCCTGCTCTATATAAAAGCAAACCTGTTGTAGTTGCTGCAGTGATCTCAGTGTTAGCACATGTAAAAAGTACGTCCCCTTCATCAACCGACTCTTCATTGGATACTGTCCGTATTTTTCCCTCTCCTGTCATGACCAGGAACACGGATGGACCAGGGGCTGCAGGAAAAACAGCTGATGTTCCTTCAGGAAGGAAACATTGATCAACCTCAAATTCGTCAAATGGAGGAATATATTTAACTGTATAAGCATTCAAAGCAACTCCTTTGAGGACTTGCGGTAGGCCCTGCAATAGCAATTGATTTAAGTGCAAGCAGATTCAAGAGCATGATGCCTATGTCAAATGACAGTTCCTTTGGGGGTATGTTTGATACACAGTTATGGATATACAAGACAGTACAATGGACGGAATTTTTTACTCCCTTTTCTTCTGTTATACTGTCCAATTCTCTACCAAAGAAGGCTCTAAGGTCTAGAAGGATTTCAATATGCTAGTCTAAAATTAATAGTAAAGGGAGGGGAACAATGTTTGATCAAAACAGAGCCTTCAATGAGTTTTCGTATCATCACCTGTTTGTATGTGAGCATGGAACAGAGAGTTTGAACATCCCGATTCTTTGGAGTAAGGCCAGCACGTACAACATTGTCCGATGCAGCCATGCACTCAATGCATTCACCATATATATATGCATGAGGTTCATTTGGCCCTAAGTAAAGGGCTTCACCCGACCTAAGTTTGACGTAATTAAACAAGAAGGCCGCTATAACACCAACATCTCCTGGATATTCCTGCTCAAGCCGCAAAACCAGCTCTTCCTTGTCTGTCAACTCGCTCACCTATAAATAGGGAGAATTAACCTCCTTTTGGCTAATTTATAAATGATTTATAAATTATCAAACTTCATTTTCAAACATACATCCACTCATTTTTATCTATATATAAATTCTACCCCAACGGATGCTTAACTGTCTACAATTCAGTTTAGGCTGCAAAAGAAGAAAATTTAGAGAGATAGATATCCGATCATACGACCAAATCTAGGTCCCTCAATAACATTGGCATGCAGAAACCATTCCAGTGGTGATGCTGAGACAGGACAAATTTTTTTGAGAACCAGGCCAGACCAGTGTGAAGTGTGAACACTGTCCACTCAATTGACACCTCTAATGCAACTGAAGCACTTGCAAAATCTCGCTGCGTGCAATTAAGAGTGAAAAGAGAAGCTGGACAAATACAAAGTTTTATCTCTGAAATAATTCTAATGACGACATAAAGCATCTCAAGCAGTATTTGATTACAGAGATGAAAAATGAATGTCAGCAAAAAATAGTAGAGAGAATTCCTATATACTTCACGTTTTATGTTGAGTCGAGTTATCAACTTGGAGATTGCTTCAGAAACCACAGCCTTCTTAGCTAACATGAGTTCAGTAAATATGGAACGCAAAACCTCTTTCGATTTCTCTTCCCCGTCCAGTTTGCTGATGTGCAATACTTGATCTGCACATGCATTGCCAACCACTTCTACAATCTCAGGAACATTGTGAACAACAAGCTTAAGCTCCTGAACACACAAAATCAAAACAGTATCCAAGTAAATGTATTGAATTTCTCAAAAGATTATAGAAGATAGACAAATTCAGAGCAAAAGATTCGGGCTCTTTTTAACTTATCCGAAGTTAAAGATTTGCCTTTTTCATAACCATTTAATTTCTTCTCTTAAAAAGCCCTTAAAAATTTTCTAATACTGTCGTGTGAGTGTAAAACTCTGTACGTGGAATTACATATACATAAACATCATGCAATTATACAAAGGATAAAAATATTACAAAAGCTTTTAGTTACAAGTGACATCATTGAATAGCTAATAAAAATTGGCCGATCTCATTCTCACAGAACAAGAATATGGCATACAACAAATTCGCCTAATATTCCAATGATCACCGGAACCACATTACCTGGGTATGGTGAGAATCAAAATCTCCAAGATCTAGCGATCATGTTTCCACCAATTCATCAAGCATTACACAGATCACACAAAAAAAAAAAATTATTCGTCGAGATCCTCATACTTCAAAATGGGTTTTCTTAAAAGTGCCATAAAAGCAAAAATGCCAATGACAATATGACATCGAATACAAGATTTTAGAATGAAAAAAAACACTTAGATGAATATAATACCAGTGATAAGGGATTGACTCAGAGCGCGTTTATTGTCATCTTGATGTTCAGAAGCAATGATGAATCTTAACAACAGTCAAATCAGCTTGAAAACGTCTGTATAATTTAATAACCAAAGACAACAGTGTGTATGTTCAAATCATGCATGAATCTCCAAATGAAAATAACATTGTTCTCATCCATCAAACAGATTAACAGCTGAAAACAACTAGAAAGGTATCTTCATTCAATCTTCAGTCTTACAGGATACCAGAATGAAAAGAAGCACAATTTTCAAATACCAGCACGTCACAATTGTAGTTTCAAGCTAATAAAGAGATTCAGTTCCAAATGCAGTAATTAAACCAAACACTATAATATAATCAAGAAAGTGGTGAAAACAAGCACACTACCTCAAGACTGATAAACCCGCATAAAGCCTCGAACTCAGTGAGTGCCAAAGCCATCTCAGGCTTGTGATTGTCATCCTTATATACGTCTGGATGTTGCTTGTGAAGTACTTCAGCCAAAACCTTATCTGGATGAGCCTGTATTGACAATGGCTTTGCCACTGAAAGCACCTTAAAAACACCAATTTGCCAAAAATCCACTCAGTAAGACATAAAACATAGAAGATTATGCCCAATGTTTGCAGTAAATAAGTAGATAACATCTAATTTCCACGTCCAAATTTCAAAAAATACCAAAAGAAAAAAAAAATCCCATTTTCAAAGAGTAAAAGTAACGTCTAAAATTGATTATAATCAGAAAATGATTTTCCCAAAAGAAGTGACATGAGAATGAATTCCTCGAAGATTTAATCCATAATTCGAGCAGGATTTAATAGTGAGCATACCTTGAAGAGAAAAGGGAGTCTGGGGCCCCATTTCTGCAAAACCTCATCACCAATTACACAGGGGTTTTGCTCAATCCAATCCTTCAAATTCACTAAATTACAGCTATTACCACTACCATGACTCCCATTCGGCACTCCATTCTCTCCCTGACCCACCACCACCTGCGCCACCACCGCGTAGGAGGGCCCGGACTCGTGGGTCCCCATCCAGAACTCAGCATATGGCTTAGAATCTTCTGTTTCTTCTCCACTGTTCTTCGCGTACAACCGCGCAACACTCGACTCCCTCCCAATTTTACCCCAATCATAATTCTTTACACAACACTTGAGCTTAACAATTCCTGAATTCTCAGCCTCCATGAGAACTGAATTCCGAGTTGTAGAGAGACAAAGTAAAAAGAAAAGGAAAAATGGAGAATTGGGTTTGAGTCTACTGGAAAAAGAAAAGGGAAGTTTACTATTTGAAGGCAACGATTCGAGAGGGAAAGTAAAGAGAGAAGTAACAGCGCGTGAATTCTATGGCGTAGCGGTAATTATCGTCAGTTGTGATAAAATTACATCATTGATCCTCAATATATTATTTTGATAGCAAATTGGTATTTAACCTTTATAAATGAACAAGTTGATCTTCAATTTTTCATTATTTTTGCACAATCAACCGTAAATTTGTGTTAAATTGTCATGTGACCTCCACGTGTTCAACTATATAATGTTAATGTAAATTTTCTACTTTCTTTCCTTGGTCGATGTCTAGAAAGTTGAAATGACACATATATCTAAGAAAATCACGTGACAATTTAATGTAAATTTAAATAGTTTATGTTATTGTCCCTATTATAAAACAAAAAAACTATTTGTACAATGATTAGTGGATTACAACACTTACAACACACTCACATTAGTGTGGGCCCCACTAATTAATTAATTGGTGGGACCCACACTAATGTGAGTGTGTTGTAAGTGTTGTAATCCACTAATCATTGTACACCAAGAATTGTTCATTATAAAAACTATATTGAATCGACTAGTTGAATCAAAATTTGTTAAAACAAATTAATCATCATTTAGTTTGTTTCGAAACTCGCCAATTCGAAACATAATACCTACATATCACATTGTAATGTAATCTTCAACTATTTATTTAGCTTTTTTTTACCATTGATCCGACCATAATTCAACTCTGATGTAACTCTTTAACTATTTACCCTAGAATATATGGCTTGATGGAATTGCAACTACCCATATCAATTACGGATTTAGGTTTGCAGGTAGCTCATCCAAAAGAGAGTCGATCTAAGCTAAACCAACTTATTTTATTTATAAATATTATTTTTTATTAAAAATTTTAAATCCAAGCACATTACATTTCCTCGATCATAACTAAAATATAACACATTCAATAAAATTTAAGAATGTAGGGTCCATTTAATTAAATGTATCGTATGTTGACATGCCCCAATAGCATTATTCAGTTAATTAAATGTAAGGATATAAAACTCATTTAACTGGTTATATCATGTGTTGACATCTGATTTTAATGTTACCAGTGCTAGATAGCATTTGCCTGTCTTTAAACACACATAATCATACGCCTTTATATAGATTCCCCAAGCTCATGTGACAAGATTCATGTATTAAATTTTGCTTCTTGTAAAAAAGTTTTATAAGGAAGCAAACTTAATTAGGTTCCATTTTGACATGACTTTTACTTTTGCGTAGAAGAGTTTCATGAGAAAACTGCTTTAAATTTTATTTGAAAACTAAATTCTAAAAGATTTTCCTATTTTGAAAGTACTTTTAGAGAAAATCATTGGATCTCTAAAAACTGCATTGAACGAATTTTCTCTAAAAATTCTTCTAACTAAAGAAACATTTCATAAAATTAGCCAAACAACAATTTTTGGATCTCAAACCTTATTTTAACTTCTCAAATGTTATGTTAAGAGAATCATTTATATTTGGAACTAATATATAAAATAATTCTATTTCGGAATAGTTTTTAAAGAAAGCCACCATAAGTCAGCTTTTATCTTTTCTAACTAAAAATATTTTATAAATTAACCAAACATATTAAAAAATAACTTTTGAATCTCAAAGATTTCTTTTGACTTTCTAAAAGTCATACCAAATGGGTCCTAATATTATTGCATTTTTTTTTTTTTTGAATTTTATTTAATTGTAATCAACCGTCGAGCTAGAACTCTTGACCTGGACAAGTCCAGCATAATCTCGAGAGGGTTAGTGGTCTAGGTTTTATCTAAGCATGCCAAGCAATTACAAACTGGACCACTCGATTCAACATCACTAGCTTATCCTCGACCTTTACAGAGATCGACGAGTAACACTGGTGAAACTTTGAAAACCAAGTCAACTGCTATAAAGAAAACATGAACTTTGTACCGAGACAAAAAAAAAAATTGGGGATCGGTTATGCAATTTCCTAAGAAATTGAGGAAAAGTGCTGTATCGATTGAGTGATGCTGGGCGTTACGTATTGGAGCGGTGCGTCGGTGGGTATCGTCGCCCATAAATTAATATTGGCAGTCGTTGACAGTATTTGGGTCGTTAATCCAAAGAGAAGGAATTGTGAATCAATTATTTAAATTTTCTTTTTTAACCTCATTATTTTAAAACAATACACATTGTTCTCGTTATGATTTTTAATTGGCATTAATTAACTTATGAACTAATATTCTTATATACCAAAACTTGGCTTAAATCGCAATTAATTAATGCACACAAATTCAATATTTTCGTTATTACAGATGATTCATAATTAGAATATTATTAACGACACGTCATTGTAAAATTTTGAATTAATCAATTATGTCAAAGGGATTGGATCAATTGAACTAATTAAACTCATCTTGGCTTAGGCTCGATCTATTGTCTCACAGTCCATCTTGTCTCATTCCATCCTATATAAATAGGCAAAGTAACTTCACATTTAGAGCTTGTCTGGGAAAGCTTTTAATCTAATTTGTAGCTAAATTGTGACCGTTGCTTTTCATTGTCAACAGTACTTTACAGTAGAATGTCAGATATGGCAGCCGCAAATTTTGGACCATTTTAATGCAGAAATACCTTTTTGCCCTTAACATTTAATTCATTTTTTATAATAGGCAGGCATTTTCGGTATTTCATTTTTAGAATATCAAAAATTGCTGCCAAAATGGCACCCATGTTCAAGTGAGTAACAATCAATTAATTGCTAAAATTGGGGAAAAAGCTCTCCTAGACAGACGCTTAAAGTAAGTTTTTTACGTCCTCTAGTTGCTTTCCCTCTCACTTTACACATATTATTCCGACAGTTGACTCGATCGTTGGAGTGCGAATGGTTGCCGAACATTTTTCTTCGATTGGTGACTTTTACCTCCTAACAGCATGTTGAATGTGTAGCTTGAGGAGGAGGAGGTGATCGAAGTGTTGTTGACCACATGATGAACGAATTTTTGAAGCTAACAGACACACTTTGGAGAGATCCCATTATCTACTAGGAATTAGGTTTTTTGCTTTGGTATTGTTTCTTTCTGCTAAACAGTCTACTATGTCGATCAAAATTATATTACTTATAATCCAAGAAGAAGAAAAGATCTTGCTGCCCACTGCATTTTATTTATAAGTTGAGAAGTTGCTTTTGAGTCTATTCAGATGATTTTTTGAAAGTGTTTTGTTCGTTTAAAAAGTTTTTCAAAGGAAGCTGACCCTAATTTTTTAAATCAAAGCTATCCGAAAACATCTATATTCTTTCATTGCAGAGACGACTACTCGCGAAATTATTTTTAGGTGGGTTCGTCTTTTAAGTAGAAATTAGAATGGTAAATGTTTTGAATGTTCAATCTATCAAGGATGAAAATGACTAAAAGATTGGTTTGAAAATTTCTAGGTAGGGTCAAAGGTGATTTAATTGGAGGGGGAGAAAGAAATTGGTACAACGTTAACATCAAATGATCCAAGTACTCGGATTAATGTCAAAGACTAATGCATGCGACCTTCGATATGGCTTTCCAATTGGACCAACTATTTTACTTTAATTAGAACTTTTAAATTTTATATTATCGCTAATGAACTGTTATTGGTGATAAGTTAATTTAGTAACAATGAACTTTTAAAATAAATCAAATAATAAAAATAGGACGAAGATAAAAGTGATATGACTAAATTAGATATGGGTTGGTATGTGTCAATGTCAAATATTATCGACGGTCAATATTTATGTTGTTGATTTTAAGACTGATTAGAAAACATATCATACGTCCAAGGCAGAGTTCAAATTATTTAGCAAAGATATTTAAACGATGAAGTTAGTCGAGTAGTTAAGCGTTAATGGTGCAACATTTATTACGTGTCTATTTTCTTCGATAGACGCTCAATAACCATGTCTTCATTTTTTTAATATTGTGGTTTTATCGCTCCATAATTGAGGGATTAGATTATGCCTTTACAGTATGATTTTCTTTTTCTTTTTCTTGATCAACAAAGACTAAAAACGCTACAAAATTAGAAGTTAAGGATTACAAAGAACGAGAATTAAGTTGCTACAACTATCACGTATTAGAGTCGAATGAATGATACAACTTTTCATTTGCTATTTGACATTATTACGTCCATGTTTGAGACACATTAAAATTTTCATTCTCATTCTTCTACTCATTTTCAACCACACATCTTTCAATAAAATAATATTTTTCATTATATCAATAACTTTTCATTCTTTTTTAACACACATTCACCATCAATCTACTATCCCAAAATACATTTTTTCAAAATAATGTGGCTCAAACACACCTAGGCCTATGCAAAGTTGGCATCCATTATTACCTGCACTAGGGGTGATATGGAGACTAGAGTTGTGGTGACAAATTTCATAAAATTATAATTGTGGGGACAAAATTGAAAATTATAAGGATTTT
>CAIGRT010051212.1:0-10563 GCA_903798405.1 Fraxinus platypoda | reverse complement strand
CAAAAGCCAGATTTCGTATCAAATTTAGAAAATATAACTGCTTTGAAAAGTCTATTCAGAAGATCTTTCTTTTGATGAAGAGGATATCTAATTCATTGAAGAGTTGAATTGAGGGGCTTGTAATTAATTACAAGTCTTGGAGTATCACGTTCTATTTCTGCTTGATTAAACACATAAAATGCAGAGCAACTCCAAGGAGATTTACTAGGACGAATAAGTCTTTTTTCTAGTAAATCATTGATTTCTTTGGTACAGTAATCAAGAAGTTCCTTGTTCATTTGAATAGGTCTTGACTTAGTAGGAATCATTGATTCATGAAAATTAGAATTGTATGGAAGAGAAACAATATGTTTCTTTCTACTCCAGAAGGCATTAGGGATAGTAGAACAAACTTCTTTTTCAAATTTTATAAGAAATTGAGAAATTGTTTCTTTGTTTGAAGAATTTTGAAGTTGATAAAAAATTCTTTGAAATCTAATTTCTTCTTTTAAAAATTGAACATGCTGTTTTTTAAAATTTATATTATTAATAATTTGAGAAATAGATGCTTGCTTAAGAGCATTGATATCTTTGAAAGAAGGAGGATTGGTAAATTTAAAGAACAAATTTTTACCGAAAATATTGGTAAAAAGTCCTTTTTCAGAAGCTTGAAAACGATAAATTCGAACAATGAAAGGAGTACAAAGAATAACTTCTTTATTTAAATGGACAAGATAAAAAATATTTTTAGAACATATATTTGAATTACAAACATGAGCATTGGAAAGTTTATATTGAATATTCAATTTCTTTCCACTGGCTCCATTAAGATGTTCTGTAGTTTTGTCAAAATATTTTGTAGGGATTAATCCTTGTCGGATACAATTTTGATCAGAATCAATGAGAACTCTAGTTGTTAATTTAAAACTTTTATTAACAACTATTTACATTTGACAATGCCATTTTTGAAGCTGAACTCGATTAATAACATTGACTTTTTCTTCTTTCGTAAGTGGAAGAGTTTGATCGGGATTATTTCAGGATGATCAAATTGAGTAATGTATTCTAATTCCTTTTTAGAATTAGAATCAGAATCATTTTGAATATTTTGACTGTTGGATTTAAAAAGAGCAACTTCAAATTTGATGTCCTTAACTTGATGTTCAAGACGAGCAATTTGAGATTTCATTTCTCTAACTTCTGATTTAAGTTCAGAATCAGAGGATTTTGAAGAAGATTCATGATGAAACCTATTTAATATGTCTTTCATATTAAATGGTTTAGATGAGGTAGTAGATTTTGAAGGTAAAAGCTGAGAAATTTTTATTCTTTAATTGAGAATCATCAATCTTCTCAATTATTTCTTGAATAAGTTCTTCTTCTTTAGTAAGACCATTTATGGTTTTACATCCACAAATCTTCTTACTTTGGCAAGAATGGGAAGAAACTGAAGAATTAGATTCATTATCAAAATCTTCTTGATTTTGATAAACTTGCTCTAACTCAGAATCGGAAGTTTCGTCAGAACTGGAATAAAGTAAGTTGAGAAGTTCGAGCTTCATCAATCTGAAGATTATTAATCTTTCCCTTTATAGGACATTTGTTCGAATAATGACCAGTTTGATGACATTTAAAACAAGTAACTCTGGCTGAATTTTGAGATTTAGAAGGAAATCTTTTTTGAAATTTCTTATGAATTCTAGTATTTTGAAATTGTGGAGGAGATTTTTGAAAAAAATTATCTTTTCTTTTAAAATTTCCTTTTCTTAAAAAGGAAGGAAAATATTTTTGTCTATTTTTTGTAGATGGAGGAATAATTTTTTCAAAACCATATTGCTCACAGAAAGATTCAAGCTCTTTCTTGCTTCCCAATCTTTTGATTTTGAGCTTAGCTTTAAGCTTAAGATCGTTGCAAAGAGCCAATCCTTCTTTATTGATAAAACTTATCCTAATCCTAACTATACTAAGCGAGCCAGATTTTTCAGGACAGGTGTCAAATTTAGGTACCGTCAACCATTACGGCGTCGTATGTGATTTTCGCTTGTCCTTTCATTTGCCCATTTTTATTTCATTCCCAAACCCTCAATCAATCGAGAATCGAGAGCAGCTCCCAGTTTCCCTTTCGCTTATGCTTGTTTCCCTTTCAAGGTGTCTCCGTCCGACTTATTCTGAGCAGCTCCGTGTCTCCGTTGCCTTCTCCAACCCCATTCCTCTATTTCGTACTCCAAAAACCCTCACCTTCTTCATGCCGATTCCCCAGTACGGAGACACCCGTGCGAGACGGAGACAGGTGACGTTGATCTTTAATCTCTGATAAAAGAACGCAGAAAGAGAAAAATGGGTCATTTCTACAGCTCTCAGACCCTAATGAAATTGGGCATCCCTCTCTTCCACCCCGCCTCCGTCGCCTGCCACCACCCCACCACACCTCCATCGACTGCCACCACCCGAACTGCGCTCTTCAACTACTTATTCGCCAGGTCCAAAGGCGGCAAATTTGTTCTTCGAATTGAAGACGCCGACTTACAGAGATCAACTAAGGAGTCCGAGGAAGCAATGCTTCGTGATCTTTCCTGGCTGGGTCTCGATTGAGATGAAGGTTGTGTAACCATTTTGTTTCTTTTTCAAAGTCGATGATGATGATGATGATGTTGGTTTCCTTCTATTTTTCCCCTTCTTTTTTCCCTTCAGTTTGTAAAAGGTTTCGAGTGTTTGTTTGATATTTTTTTTGCTGCTTTTACAGCTAATTTATTGAAGATGTTTCAACCTTTGTCTGACAGGTAGGATTATTCATAAGATCCAGGCAGTTTAATTCAAGCCCAAATCAGTCATTTCTTGCTGCTTCAGTGCTTCATGAATTCCAGATTTAAGGTGGTGCTCCTGCTTTTATATGGTTGTCAGACAACATTGAACTTCTTTGTCCTTGTCACTATCTCTGTTAATCAATTCTTTTATCTCTGCTTGAAAACAAAGAATCTCTTTGTTTACTGCAGAGTTCAAATCTTTTATCACAGTCCTTGTGAATGTGTGACTGTGTCCATGTGATGTCAGAAAAAAACATTTAAGCATTACGACTGTATTTCTTATCAGTATGAATTCGAGTGGTAAAAAATCTAGGTCAGAAATTTTCATGGATGGCTTTAGTGCAAACACGTGGCAAACACATGGTGTTCTCTTTGTTCCACCCACCCATCCATTACCCCTTCCTCTGGCCCCCTGTAACGTTTTATTGTTCTAATTGAGTTCTTGTTCATTACCATCAACAGCTTCAATGCACTGGAATCTCGTATCCCCATCTTAATGAACTTTTCTCGTCTATAGATGCCAGTGTTTCCTATTTAATACTGATATCTTTGCATTGAGTTATAATTTAGACACTAAGTACTCTTCCTAATTTGTCATGTCCAGTGGATTTGCACATTGCAATTTTTACTTTGCAGTACACCAATTAGAGAGTATTTACCATTTTGGCTGGAAATGAGGGCAATGATTGGAAAGTTACAAGAAGGAACAAAATGAAATGGGAATGTGATTGTTTTTTCATAAGTGATTTTGGGACACACTATTATTCAATTACTAATTATATTCCCGAACATTGGCTTTGAACATGACCACCGGTCTCAATATGGCTGAAGCTTGGCTCAGGGGCCTCCTTGCACTCAGTTATGCCTCAGGTAGGTTCATTTCTCCATTTCTTTGGGGATAACATAGAAAGTCCTTAAGCTTATTCACTATTATATTTGGGTAGTTATCTGCTGGAACTTAGAGGCTTGAAGAACTTGCTATTAAAAAATCTAAACAATTAATTCCCATGACGCCACCTTTGCCAAAAACATTGGTAAGAGAGAAATACCTCTTTATTTTATTGTTTTTGATATTTAGTTGCTTCATGCTTGATTCTTTATGATGTTTTTGTAAATTTGAATTTTTCTTAGTTACCTTTTTATTGAAGATTCATAATTTAACTATTTTTCGAGTTACAGCTAGCAACTGGACGGTTTGAGAAAAGAACTCCATCTTGTAGTGGAATGTCAACTGGACTTCTTCACTGTGGATTTGTGGGCTCATTTAATTCTTCATCTTGCTCAGTTTTTAGATAGAAGAGACCAGGCAAAAGTTCATTGTCTGTTATCTTCCCTATTCTTTTCATATGTTTTTGTCTCCATCTTCTACTCTGTCTGCTTGGTAGAGTTCATCTAAATCATCCCTTGTACCGAACATTTACACAAGCCTCACTTTGGAAAGTTGTAAATTTGGCATAACTTGGTTGATATTGTCATTCAATGAAGTCTTATGGGTTTCTTTTTCATTTACACAGTTATCACTAACCTATCATTTCTTGTTTGTAATTATTAGTTACAAATTACAAATTTCGATTGTTACAGTTCATTGTTCATATTTTTCTTTTTAATTATATGAACCTCTTGATGTTCATTTTCCTCCCAAGATTTTTGAACCATTTGAGCCTGTTGAGCTTGTGCAACTAACCACAGATCCAGAGACGGGACACTGCAAAGGTTTCGGGTTTGTTCAAGTGAGCGTTTTGTGAAAGTTGATTGTTTTGAAAACTGTTTTGCAATAACTAGGATTCTAATTTTCTACCTTGTGTTTTAATGTAAATTTTATTGATACATAATTGCAGTTTGCAGAACTTGTACATGTAAAGGCTGCACAAAGCTTGAATGGGAAACTAGAAATTGTTGGTCGGACAATCAAGGTGTTAGGCTCAAATCACTTTTAACTTTCCATGTTCATACTGTGATACGTCTAGCAAGTTTCAAACACTATAAGGGGGTAGAAAACGCTTCCCTTCTATAATTTTTCAATCATTGAATTTTACCCGAGACTTAATCACACTGTATTTCAATCAGGCACTTGTCACTATGATTAGCAACCCTGTGAACTCCACTGTCCCAATTGCTGCTGAGGTCTCAAGGGATTAGGAGTATATGATGAGAAGAAATTGTTGGGCGTGACAACACTTGATGTGGTTCGAGCCAAGACATTCTACGCTGGCAAGGCCAAAGTCAATGTCTCGGGTATGCCGATGCATATATTTATTGACTTACATAGTAGTGATTGCTAGCTTCATATTTTGATTTTGCATTGTTAAAATATAGTTCATTGCCTAAATTTTCTCTCTTTGTTGCAGAGGTCAATGTACCTGTTGTTGGTGGTCATGCAGGCATAACAATTCTTCCATTCTTTTCACAGGTACTACCTTCACATCGATTTTTCAATTTTTGCTTATCGTACTAGGGAAAATGTAGGAAATTATGAGTGAATGTGTGCCCTGTATAGGCTGACACTTATGTTTTGATGTTTAGTATTAGGCCTCACCAAGAGCCAATTTGTCTGATGAAGACATTAAAGCTCTCACGAAAAGAACACAAGATGGTGGAACAGAAGTCGAAGCTAAGGCCAGAAGGGATCAGCTACACTCTCAATGGCGTAAGAGCTGTGCTTTCACTTGTTTCTAGATGTTTTTGGTACTCTCTTTGTTTGAGTAAAATCTTGAGTTTGAACGTCTAGCTTTTCTGAAACGCGGTCTATTCTATTTAGATTACTTTGGCTTCATATTCACACATTATCAATGGTTACTGTATTCCATTTCCAAATGATCACTTAGAAAGCCTTTTAAGTTCTGAA
Source organism: Fraxinus platypoda (assembly GCA_903798405.1). Classification (NCBI taxonomy): domain Eukaryota; kingdom Viridiplantae; phylum Streptophyta; class Magnoliopsida; order Lamiales; family Oleaceae; genus Fraxinus; species Fraxinus platypoda. The sequence continues at coordinate 4,935 of CAIGRT010051212.1, read as the reverse complement.
TTTAAAAAAAAAATGTCTTATTCTATATCAGATAGCTTTCTTATAAATTGTTCTTTAGAACATGACAATAAAGGAAGAGTCATCCTATTTATTGCTGGGATCCCTGGCGAATCCCAAATTGGTACAACCATTCCTAATTATCCTTTTAGGAAAAAAGTATTGTAATGAAAAGGTGAATTTTGAAGAAGAAACTTCTATATAACAACTGCTCCTTTACTTCAAGAATTGGAAGTATAGATTTTTTTTTTTATGGTATAAAAATTTCCCTTGCATCATTTGGAGCTTCTTGAAATTTATCACATTTTAATTTAAAGAAGTGTAGCAAATGTGTTCCTAAACCATAGCAATCTATATACAAGGCAACAATGTGCTATTCATGTATTTCTTCTAGTGACTGGTTGATTTAACTAATTTGTACTAACAGCAATATGCTTTCTGTAGCTATGCAGGGGCTATATTTGCTGATGCTTGCTTGAAAGGACTTAATGGAGTCCCAGATGTAGTGGAATGTTCATTCATGCAGTCAACAGTCACTGAGTTGCCCTTCTTTGCATCCAAAGTGAGTTCAAAAAATTTGTGCAATGATGATACCCGATCACTTTGTTATTTATAATGATCGCTTTCAATCGGAATGACTTGGTAAAAGACCAATGATTTGAATCTCACCTTGTTGAATGGTTATTATATACGAGTCCTTGGTTGAATGTATTTCCAATAAAAGGACATTAGGTTTCATGTTATGAGAAACTGCTTCATCATACTGAGAGGCATCCATATGAGTATGACCATTTCTTATCCTTTACAAGGAACCTCAGCTTATGACGATGATTGAAAATTTCCACAAAAAGCAGGTTGAGAATGATAAAATTTAGTGAAATATGGGTAAACAGAATGACATCTCATTACCCTCCTGTACCTTTTTATTCTTTTGCAGCTCCCTTCCCCTCTGAAAGGGGGCTGCTTAGGAAACAGAATCTGCAAGTTCAGTTATTGGCTTTTCAGGTTGCATTCTGCATTTCCAATCTTTTGCGTGTTTCCACATTCTGAATTTTTTTTTGTTTTTGTGATGTTAATTTGTGAGCGAATTAGATCTGCAGTAATATATAAAAATTTTAGTTCCTTAGATCATTAAAATTTTTATCTCACCTCCTACATCACCATTAGTGAAATATCGAAGCAAAGGTCTCGAGTTAGATTGATGAACTTTTTAGAATTAAAAACTTCAAATAGATAAAGTCTATTACTCTTTAAGAATCAAATACTGTAGTAAAGGAGGCTAAAAATACATTGAAAATTGTTTGCATGTTTTAATGTAGGTTGCGATAACAAAGAGAGTAACTGATATTGAGGAAAAATCTCAAAATTTGTGAAGGAGCATCTTCAATAACAAATTACTTGTTCAAGATTTGGGTTTTCATTTTCTGGATGCGTTGTTTTTTCTCATTGCTCAAAACAGTTGATTATTTCTGTTTAACTCGTGATAGCCATTGCGAATCTGTATTTTGGTGAGATGATCTATGATGATTTGTGATAGTTTTTGTATGTAAAAAGGGGTGTCTCTGTACTGTGATATGGTAATGAGGAAGTTATAGGTTTGTTTTACAGCGGGGAGAAAATTTTGAGGAAAATTCGACCGTCGGCACAATCCCACAGTGAACAATTAGCACGATCAGGTTTAAGTTTCAAAACCTGATTCTAGCCTTCATTGGTGTTGAATTGATTGTTAAGAATTTTTCGATTGATACCGGTGAAGAGTGCTTAAGTTTAGAAGGCTCAAGTCCCATTTATCCAATTCTGTTTATTTCAAGTTGTCTTGATTTAAAGAGAGTAGGAATTTTTTTTTTTTTACTTTTTATTCTGTGAAAATATGGTCTATGCTTAGTTTGTATTGAGTAAGGGGTATTATACTGGCAAAATATTTTCGCATTGTATGAGTTGTTCGAAATCTCCTGCATTAGATCTGTTTATCAGTCGATATGTCCAATCTGCTATGATATGGGGGCCGATATCTTTGACATTTTTACATCAAGATATAAATATGATATGAGTTGTATCTCTACTTTTTTTCAATGTATTGTAAATTAACCTCATTAGTTTGTGGATATCTCCATGAGAAATGGGTATCTTGACTGAGATATTGGAGGTATCCAACATATTTGTAACAATTTCCATCATTTTGAAAATTTTACCAGTGTCGTATTTTGCAGGAATCCATTGGCATTATGAAAAAATATACAGTCTATGGTCATATAGACTGTATTAAACATATCAAGTCAAATTTAATGGCTCGAGTATTGTTATAACTTATATATATGGTAATTGTTTAAAAAGGTTATTTTAGCGAATGCCTTGAGGCACGTCTCACGTGTGACCTTTATTAAATGCCTTTTTTTATTGAGGCTTACGGCTCAAGGCTAAACCGAAGGACATCTAAGGCATTTTCTCATTTGTCTCGCCTTTTTTCGGTTTTTTATTATTGATCTCAGCCTTTTCGGCTAATTTTATAGCCTAGAAACATTTTAAGGGCTCTCGCGTTTCTCTTTTTCCTGCCTTCACATGAAAGGGGGAGGAGAAGGTGCCATTAAAAGTGGAGCATGAAGACAGAGTAAGAAGAAACTGATTATGATGAGAAGGACGATAGGGGATCAAGTAAGTCAATGATTCTCTTAAGATTTTATTAGTAGTGATATAAGATACTTCTAATCATTTCTACTTCTAAGAGTAGATTCACATGAAAGGGGGAGGAGAAGGTGCCATTAAAAGTGGAGCATGAAGACAAAGAGTAAGAAGAAACTGATTATGATGAGAAGGACGATAGGGGATCAAGTAAGTCAATGATTCTCTTAAAATTTTATTAGTAGTGATATAAGATACTTCTAGGCATTTCTACTTCTAAGAGTAGATATGAGATATTTCTAGGTGTTTAAGTAGATTGCAGTTTGTTATGTGATTACTTATTTGAGAACTTATTATTTCATCCTTTATTGATGCATTTTATTCTTTTTATTTATGTTTGTTTGCAAGTTGCACTTTTATTTTTGTGAATTGGTTTTATTATGTATTTTCAAGATGATTTATAGTTTATTATGAGCATTTTTGTGTTTTTATATTCTTCTGGTTTGTCTTGAGGCTCATGCCTTGCCTCGGTACCTGATTGAGTCTTTATACATGTATAAGGTTGAATCTCACAAGGACTTTAGTGTCTAAATAGGTGTTGTAGTATGGGCTTCACATCTTGAAACTTAATCTGGTGTTGGAATAAGTATTATGTATACTTTAAGCATCTTTTAAGTGAATATTTGACTGGCTTATCAATTTTAGCCGAGCTGCATGATATGTGTTTAATTTTAAACTACATATACAGCTTGCATTTTTTGGTGCTATTCCTTGCATAATTATCATCATTATGTATGTTACCAAGAAAATATATGAAATTGTGAATTATATGTCATTCGAGTCTGACAAATTGCAGAAATAATTTCCGGAAGTTGTCTTGGTTTCAACACTTTTTTTTTTAAAAACAAAATCGTGTTTCCGATTTTGCAGTAAACATGAGAGTTAATGACTCGGAACTTGGGCCAAATTTAAATCAGTTTTGTTCTTTCTTGTTCTCTTTTCATCTTTCATGCACACAGAACACATGCACATCAGCTATCAGCATTATGGTGTGTTTGATGGATATTATTGATGAAATAATGTATTTTAAATAGTGATATGATGAGAAATATGTGGTTAAAAAGTAAGGAAAAGTTATTGATGTGATGAAAAATATTATTTTATTGAAAATATTTTGAAAGAATGTGTACCGAATAGGGACTTATAATAACAATCGTCACGTACTTCTGTCGTGTCCCCAGAATTCGAATCAAAGACCTTTGCGTCATGAGATATTAAGGGTGTGTTTGATGAATATTATTGAGGAAATAATGTATTTTAAATAGTGATATGATGGGAAATATGTGATTAAAAAGTAAGGAAAAATTATTGATGGGATGGAAAATATTATTTTATTGAAAAATGTATGGTTGAAAATGAGTTTTGAAAGAATGTATTTTGAAAGAATGTGTGTCAAAAAGGGCTTAATATTCCTCATCCTGTATTGACACCTGCCCCCAAATATAAATTGTAATATTCTTTGCTCAGCTAGCCACTATTTCTTGACTTTGACAGATGATAATAATTTTAATGTAATCTGATGATGCCTCTGTTCATAAACAAATTTGCCAATATTAATACGACTGTTTTAGCATTCCACATTACTTTGAGGAATGGGAGCACGTTTGGCTAAGCTTAAAAAATAAGTAAAAGTTACATTTTTAGGTAACCATTTTTCCCCAATACATGTTTGAATGATTTAATTTTTCTTAAATAACTATACTATAAAAATGATTTCTTATTTCCAAATTGGGTTAATTTCACAAACGGTCACTGAAGTTACGTCAAAATCACAAAACGGTCATTGAAGTTTAAAACTTGCACTAATGGTCACTGAAGTATTATCTGGTTTCAGTAATGGTCACTGAAGGACCTTGTTCATTTTAATTGGAACTTAATGGACCAAAATATCAAAACGGTCATTGAAGTTTAAAACTTGCACTAACGGTCACTGAAGTATTATCTGGTTTCAGTAATGGTCACTGAAGGACCTTGTTCATTTTAATTGGAACTTAATGGACCAAAATAGTTGAAGCTTGAACCTTGAGGACCTAAATCGCAAATTTGACAATAAAACCCTCCAAAACCATTTCTTTTTTGCGTGAAACACCACGAAAGAATGGAAGCCAATTTTGGGTGGAAAATTAGGGTGAAAATCATGCTAATATCATCCGATTAATTCTTTCAAAGCCTTAGCTTGAGCTTCCAATCAAGAACCCAAATAATCAAATTAATGAAAATATGAAATCAACTGACCTGAAGTGCTTGAACGCCACAATA
>CAIGRT010051192.1:0-27913 GCA_903798405.1 Fraxinus platypoda | reverse complement strand
TGACCTCAAGGATAGGTTTCATTATAATATTTCCTTTTAGTGTATGATTATTTTCCTTAGTAGTTGATTATGTAATCTTTCCTTTTACGTTTATTTCCTTTTACAGTTATTTGTAACCCTGTAAATAGAGTATTCTACATTGTAATATTTACAAGACAATAATAATACAATTTATATTTCTTGACACTGGTTGTAAACGAGATATAATGGGATTGCTTTTCTTATTGATTTTTTGAGTTAATTTGGATTGTTTCTAATCACAATCTGAGTTGATTTCTGTAAAGTGTGGATTTCAATAGTCACACTACTAGTTGAAAAGTACGCGATTTACTTATTTTTTCTTTTTTAAATAGTACGTGATTTACTTTTTCTAAAGAAAATGTGCGTATCATAATATGTCTTTGTTTGTTTTAAATGCAAGGGAGATGAGGATGAAATGAATATATTCGATCATAGATTCATAGGCAAAATTTTATGAAGGATCATGTACAAATGAAACAAAGATTAAATTTATCATTGATCTCCAACTATCAATACAATTTCTTATAACTATGATTTTGTTTTATATTTGACGATGTAGGTATTTCGTGGTTGAGATTCATCGTCTAATTGAGTTCAAACTGTTGGGAAGGAGCTTGGTTTGATTATTGTTGTGAAACATTATAAGCATGGTGAGTACGGATGCAATCCTAGAATTCACTTTGAATGTGAATGTAGTGAAAAATATATTAAACATAAACGTCTTTCTAACCATGAATCAAATCGGAAGAGATCTATTGGAACATGTAAACGTGAGTGTCCATTTGAGCTAAATGGTGTAAAGTTGTTAAGAGTGAGGATGATTCGATGGTAAAGTTACTATATGGAATGAACAATCATCGTTTAACATAGCATTTGGAAAGACAATTTTATGTGACAAGATTAATAAGTGAAGAGGACACGATTATAGTAGTCATTTCAAAAAGCTTAGTAAAATCAAGGATCGTATTGATGACTTTGAGAGAACAAAATCTAAAGAATGTTAGCACTATGAAAATTATATATAACGCAAGTGCGAGGCATAGATTGATTGAGAAGGCATGAAAATCCAAATGCAAAAGTTCATGTGAAATTCAGATAACAAACCTATATCGAATGGCATATTGGATTGGGAGTTGGCTCTTATTCAAGTAATTGGAAATTTGTCTCTAATGCCAAAAATCTATTGTGCATATGACACATCCAAGAAATGTATATACCAACATAAAAAAGTGTTTGGAGCTAAAAGAATTGATACTTTATATGAAGTTAGAGCGTACTTCTTGGGTTTAGCATAATAATTATAGACAGTCGATTGAAATTTTGTCACTTCAATTTAAACGATTTTAAGAGGCATTGGAATATTTCCGAGGATCTTCATTGAGTAAGTATAAGGAGAAATTCATGGTGCTTATGAACTTCAGTAATGTCATGACTCACGACAAACAGGTAATCGATGTAATATTTATATTTTATTTGTATATCAAAAATTCTTTATTTTTATTATCATCTATGTACGTGACTAAAATATATTATTTGTGCAAATATATCCACGTGTTCACAGGTTTATTTCGGGCACCTTTTTTTCTACTCTGGCTTTCTTACCACCAAGTTGTGTCACAAATTACACCTCCCCAATATAAATTACTCTCTCATTCCACAGTCGAATACCACTTAGATTAAGAAATTTTTATCTCAAAGCACGTGAAATATTAATGTTGTAGTTGTTTAGGCGGAACCTATTACACACAAATTACTTCAACAGCAAGAGGATCTCCACAAGCGTTTAATATTATAGAACCATGTCGTTTTTGCTACGAAATATAATGCATTTAAGGTTCCTAGTCCATACTACAGCAGTTTCTATTGAATGCCTAAGGACTAAATCCAGAGCTATAAATCATAAATATTCCCGACCACATTGAAAGTTCTATGATCAAATAAATAAATACATTTTTCAGATTTTAATTCACCAACTACTGGCATGTTCTAGATCACGCGAGACTTAATCGCTTCTCCATCCAATCGATGATATCCCGAGCTATATCTTCTCGCTCAGGCTCGAACAGGAGGTCATGCAAGAACCCTTCATAGAGTTTTATGCCCTTAAACTTGGATGCTGCCTCATTATACAAATCCTGAGAAGCCAATGGATCAGTGACTTTGTCAGCTGTTCCATGAAGGACGAAAAAGGGGACCGTGATAGACTTGAAATTGCGCGTTAAGTAAGATGAGATGCGCAAAATTTCGTGGCCTGTTCGGACCCTTATGGGTCCAGTATAGACCAATGGATCAGAGTACTTGGCCAAGAGTGCTGCAGGATCCCTGGAAACTGGAATGCCTTTCTTGTTAGCACCTTTAAACTGGAACCTCGGAGCCACCAGTGAGAAAATTGGTGCCACGGCCTGCATAAATAGGCGCATAAAACATTTATCATGCAAGGAAGAGGTTCTGGGTTGAAATTATTGACATTATAACAAGGCAATCGAGCAACTAGTCAGGTATGTTATTTGAGATGCTTAATAAGGAAAACTAAAAGACAATTTATAGGTCCAAATTCAGCATAAATTGAAGTCTTACACCAACAATAGGATGGGCTGGCTTAACGCGCAAGGCTGGTGAAGTCAATATGACTCCCTCCAGCATTTCTTCTATAAGTGGATACGAAGCAGCCTGTTCAAAGAAGCATAATTTCCGACATTCAATTGTAAAATTATAAATAGCAGAATGCAACACAAAGATGAAAAAAGAATGACTTAAAAGAAGAAAAGGATCTGAGACTAGTATTTGGCCCAGTTGAAAGCCTTAGGAAGTTTTGGTGACGAGGAGGTCACGAATGACCAAACAAAAAACACGGTACACCTGGGTTCTCCGATTTAATATTCTCCAGGAAAACCCCCTGTTAAAACAGTAAAATACACAATATTAAAATCCAGATTATTTATACCCGCATTGTTAATTAAAAAGGCAAGGTACTCCAACAATGTAGACCAAATTAGCGTAAGTCATGGCCCATGACGCCAAATGTGCATGCGATAAAAAAAAAAAAAAAAANGCCAAATTACTGTGTCTGCAACGACGTGATCCAGTGAAGGCACATATCCATGCAATCCATCACTTCCTCCATGACCTGCCATCGGAATATATACACTTTTTGAGATGGAAACTATCATAACAATTGACTGAAACTTGCATAATTTCCTAACATCATGAAAACTTGGTTTTTCAAGTCAGGACCAAGATCACTTATCAGTCTATCAAAGCAGAACGGAAAGGGATAAAGTTTAAAAACTGATAACTAACAATTTTGAATAACTTCATCATAGAAGAAATATAACGAAGGAAATGATATCACACTAAAATCCAGTGTTATAAAAAGAGGTGCCTAGGCGCGCCTAGACACGCTTCTTTTAAGCTTTTTTCTTTAACTATAAAATGAATTTTAGATTGATTTAAAAATCTAAAATAATATTAAAATAAAAAAAAGGCTTTTAGCCTGAAGCTTGGCCTCCATGCCTCTCCAACGCTTTTTAGAACACTGCTAAAATCATCGTAGGAGTGAAGAACAAGGGTAAACGTGAAATGGAATGAGAGCATCGACTAGAAATTTGGATCCACAAAACGTACCTATCCAGTCCATTGCATAGACCCCAAAGTTGTACGAGATCAATTGCTTGGCAAAATTACAGTAGCGTCCACTGAAAAAAAATGCGAGAACTGTAAATGTCAATCAACTCATGAATGATCATTCCATGGAATTAACACCAAAAAGAAAACAAGCAATTAACATAAGAAAAAAAAACCTGTGCTCGTTAAGCCCATGTATGATGATCAAAATACCCCTGAAATGGAAAATGGCCTTTGTAAGAGAAGTTCAGAAGCCAAAAACAAACAGCAGGCAACCGCTAAAGTCAAGAACTATACATCTTCTAAATCAGAATACCACAAAAGAACAGAGACTAGCAACAGCTTAGCCCCTTGTTCCTTTCTTCAAGATCAAATCCAGGTGTTCCAGAATTTTATCCAAGAACAAGAATTCACTAAATGAAAGACTGTTACAAGCATTACAATAATTGGTTTTTTTGTAATTGGTTTTCATCGTAAAATGGTTGACAAAAGAATTGCAATAATTGGTACTTAATACACAAGAAAAATATTAAGTGATAGGACCAAAGTTTCATGCTCAATAATTCAATATCACAACATCCAGAATATAAAAGAATTTTTAATCATCAAAACGAATAAGCATATTCAATTTGTATTCACCTTTACAGTATTACAGGCTTTTCTATTCGCTTACACTAGGTGATAATATCTCCTTCCAATTAAAACTCATCAGTTGTCATGCACTCTGTTTTATAATTGTCTACACAAAAATCAATCTATATTTATCAGATGGTCATCAGCAGTGTTGGTTCAGTAACGCTGCTCTCAAGTCCTTACATTTCATCTTTTACAAAATAAAGTTAATAAACATTAGGAGGATGCAGCACTTTCCAATGTACGAATATTATATCCACCAAACAATATGAAAATGAGGGAAGGAGAGTATGGAAAGGTCATGGATAACTCAGTCAAAAAAGAAAAAAATATGAAGAAAAACAAGAATATAAAGAACTACTTTTTTGTTTTATACTTGTAATTATCACTTTATAGAAAACCTTTAATTCTAGAGTATTCGTGGAATTTCTTATATATCAAGTTAAATCTTCTACATTCAAATGACATCACAAATTGCTAGACATTACCCAAGACGTGTTAACTAAAACTCAGAAACAACCACTTCACACTCACACTCATCATTCAAATAGGAGCCATAACTGATAGAATATGACTGCAAATATGCTTACACATAAGATGCATAAAGCCATAAACACGAAACGGAAACACCAAATCACACAAGAAACATAGAAACTGGTACTTGAAAAGGTCAGCTATAACAAATTAAGAATTCTCACCTTCCTTCCAACAAAACCGCCAATATATTCGTAGATTACATGTTTAGACTTATATATATGCATGTGTGTGGGTACAAATAAATCTCAAGGACTGTATCTTTTAATTTGAAGACTAAACCGAACTGGAAAGATAAAAAAAATTTCCCCAGGATAAAATAAAATAAAATAAAAATAAATAAGAAACTGCAATTGATACGGTACAAACGTAAATATCAAATTTAACCCCTAGAAAATCAAAGTTCTCAATTTCATGCACCTACAAACATTAAATTAATTATACAGAACTAAAGAAACATACTTTAATTCACCGGAAACCGGGAACCACGACCGGCAGAACAGAGCATTCCGTCGCGCACCGTAAAACAAAAACGTATTCCACTGGCAACGGCTGTTCCAGTCATCAGTATCCTCCACCATCATCTCTATATCCTCCGCGAGTGCCCTACGCCTTAGCGTATCCTCCTCATCTCTCCGAAGACCAAACTTTCTCCGAGTCTCCGCCCTGGGGGACTGAGGCGGAGAGGCGGCAGCTGAGGACGACCGGCGATGGCGGCGAGGGAGTATTAGGACGATCCATACAAAAAACGAGTAGATTAACAGGAAAGATTTTCTGAAGGCATTATAGGAAATGATCGACTGCCGGAGGTTTTTGAATAGCGGAATTATGCGGCCGCTCGCACCGGAAGTTAACTCCTCCACCTGAACCGCCGTCTCCATAATGTCGAGAGAGACGGTGGAATTTAGGGAGAGAAGATGTAACGGATTTGCCGATTTGGTCATATATGTACAGAAATGGAAAAAGATATAGAGAGAGAAACTACGCGCGTTTAACAAAAGTCGACAGAGAGAGGAAATTATTCAACGTTTGAATAATTCTTTGTTTTCATACTCATTTTCATACCCTTTTTCACTAACATTCAAATAATAAAATATTATATATATAAATTCAATTTATTTTTTATTTTTTAATCACATGTACTCTAAAAAAAATTACTATTCAAAATATTATTTTCTCCCAAATTCTTTTTATAATGGTTGCCAATTAGTAGTGATGACAAAAAAAACCTGCCCCGCCCCGCCTTGCCCCGCCCTGCCCTGCCTTGCCCCGACGCTGTCCCGCCTTGAATGGGGCGAAAAAACCTCGCCCCGAAGGGTTGGCGGGGCTGGGCGGGGCGAGGAATGGGTGCCCCGCCCCGTGAAGAATAAAAAAAATAATTAACTACAAATTAAAAAAAAAAAAGTTAACTGAAAATTTTTGAAAAAAAAAATAAACGGGGCATCCCGAGCCCCTAACCCGCCCCGCCCCGTCTAAGGTGGGGCAGGGCGCGGGGCGGGAAGGGCTGAGGGAGTGGCGGGGCGAGGTGGGATGGGGGTGCCCCCGTTGCCATCTCTACCAATTAGGGGCGAATGTATACTTTCTAATAAAAATTTTATGAGTAAGAAAATAAGTAATTTAAAAATGATTTTGACTTAAATCTGAAGCACAAAAATATATTCATATTTAATTAAAAATTTAAAAATAAGGCATGTCTTGTGTAATTAGAATGTAGCATCTGTTTGACGACCATTGTTTTGGAAAAATAGAATTTTGAATAATTATTTTTATGAGAATTTGTGGTTAAAAGATATGAAATTTTTTTGAATTTACGTGTATAATATTTTATCGTATGAACATGTGATGGAAAATGAGTACGTAAAAAAATTTGAAAATAATAATTGTCAATCAGAGGCCTAATTCAATTTATAGTATGTCTTAAACAATTAGGAAAAGATTCGGAGAAAAGATTTCTTACATATTGAACGATGGTTCATGTGGTTATGGTTTATTTTTAGCTCAACAAACTTCCTACGGACCTTCGAAAATATATTAAAAATAATATCATGTTTAATGATCTTGTAGTCTTACTCTAGGAAATAAATAAAATAATTAATCATTTTTATGTTTGTCGTTAGGCAACTTTTATTTCGCAAGTGGGTCCCAGACTATGAAAAAATTCTATAATTTTTTAATAATATATATTTTTTGTTTGAAAATTTTTCCATTGTTAAATTAGGGTACGCAATATTTTCAACTTTGACACCGCCACTTTCGATAAGAGATTAAAATTCATAATGATAGTATTTTGTCCGTGTTTAAAACCAGATATTCAGTAGAATATCGATAAAAGTTAATAAAAGTGTGGTTAAAAATTGTGGAATCCATAACTTAAATCTTTATCAATTTATTTATTTATTTTAACTAAACCAAATATAAACTTTGTATTATAATTTGTCCATTGGGAAGATTTTCAAATTTCTTGCACAATTCTTAATAAACAGAGAAAGGAATTTGTCTTAATTTCAATAGTTCAATATCAAATGTTACAGCTTGAAGTTCACACTTGTAGTCTCATTGGATAAATGGATTTTATCGTAAAAACTCATCAACTTTTATCAAAATTTACTAAAAATCTCATCAATTTTTATCAAAATTTACTAAAAAACTGATTTTAATCTCATCCAAACAGGGGCTTAATATCACAAGAATATGAAAATATTTCCATATTTTTAACAGAAAAATAAAAAAGAAAGAAAGAAAGAAATTTGAAATCTAGCTTTGTGTTCTTTCCTTGAATAAAGGTAGAAACAAATCCTTTGGTTTTTCAATTTTACCTAACAAGTAGACCCATAGATATAAATGACCATATAAACCAAGATTTGAAAGTAACATAGTAAGATGGGCGGTTCTCTCACGCTATATCTATTTACTTTTTGACACTAAAACCCCGTTTGGTATGAATTAAAATTTGAATTTAATCACATATTTTATGGGACCAACAAATTTTCAACCACACTTTTCATCATTTTTTATGAAAATTTACTGAAAATTTGATTTTAATCTATACCAAACAGGGCATAAAATAGTTTCTTTATCTGTATGAAATTGGTGGCTCTAATTGATTTGTGCAATTGTTGGGTAGGAATCTAAATACTATACGCATCCAGCTATCAATTTGTATGTAGAATGATTATGTAACACAATTCTCATAAGCAATCTTTTTGAGATGGTTACATGTTTGAGATAGAATAATTCTCACAATTAAAGTTAGTAAAAATAATGTTACATTCAATAATTCAACACTATGAGAGGACTCCTGATTTGGGTAATGGTCGTTAATGGTGTTCACAAAAGGGCATATATCTTTCTTTTCTATTTTGATCGAATTCTATCTAATAATTTAAGAAAGGAAGCGATACAAGATTTTAGACTTCTTAGTGACGCATTATGTAGGCAATAAGAGAAGGATATCGCATTTAGTTTGATTGAATTTAAAAGATTTTTTCTTTTTCTATAAAAAGTAACACGGACAAAACATTTTTTGTTGTTTGATATCATTGAAGATATTCATTATAAGATCTATATGTGTTTTTGCGGGATCACCTGTCATCTTTCGAACTCGATTGAAATATTTCTACCATTGCTTTCTAAAAGCAATATGTCTACCAATTTTAACGGCTAAATTCACGAGTTGGAGATTATAAAATGTACTAATTGCATGCACAACTTGTTTGATGGCTTTAGAAGTTGTCTGTTTTGTCTCCAAATTATCCTTCAAATAAGTTATAAAGGTAGGGTGAAGTCACATCAAGTGTAACTTTAACAATAATCACATCATTATATTATATCAAGGCTTTAATACGCTTCATGCCTCTCAAGTATGTTTAAATTTCTAGTTATGCTATATGTACATAATAGATTTACATATATATAATATGATGATACATGATTAGGTCAAATTTTCTTCAATCAGATAAAAAAAACTTCCACATTCTCTTTTGCACAATATATAGTAGCAAATTGGAAATTTTTGGAGTTTGACGTAGCGAATGTTTATATAAAAGAATGAAATCTCACCAAATTCAAACTTGTTGATTTGAATTATAAAATACCAAGATAGAGAATAATTTTGAGAAACATCTAAAAAATCTTTATTAAATTCAGAATCAAGTAATTGATATAAGACTTACAACTCGTATTTAAAGCAGTAAATACAATTAGGATAATAACTAAACTTTTAGATAATGACAACTCTCCGTGCGTTCTCCATTTTGTGAATTTTCTAAAGATTTGTTGAACATTTGCAAAAATTCGACTTGTTTAAACTATTTGGTTCACTTAGTTTGAGCAAAACTTGATAGGTTCAAGTGGGACAATGAAGGTTCGATTGTGCATTGATCTAATTATGTTGATATGTAGGACCATGGTTTGATTTATTGGGTTTTCGGTCGAACGGGCCGATTTGAATTTAATAATTATGCTTGGTAGAATCCAATATTCTACTAGTAGGCCAATGAGAGGAAAGACTAACATGTTCCAAAATATTATCCGTTAGTTTTTCTCTCCAAATAAAGACAAAAAATATTTTAAAATATAGAAACACAAAATTAACACCCTCTTTGAGCCCCATTTAAAGATTAAAAATTTATGAAATTCAAAATTTTTATCAATCTTTCAATTATCTGTTTTATTAACTTTTATCAAAATCTAATAAATATTATTTTTAGCAAAACCAAATAGGGGCTCGTTTCTATTTAGATGCTCTATATATTCAATTATAAATCTACAAATTTTAATTCACCTAAAGCTCCATTTTAATTATGCTAGGAATCAATATTACTAATGAAGTGCTCAAAACTAATATATTTCTTCAATTCTTGTGACAAAAAAATGATATTAATTTTTTAAATTTTTATACTTCACATATTTCTAGATGTTTATAAGATGTCAAACTAGGAAAGCACCTTTGTTGATAATCGTTTATTATGACACTATCGTTTCTCGAATAATATGATATTTATTTCTTTTCAAAAAGACGTCCTCTATAATTGTCTAATAAAAAAGGAATGTCGGTGGTTAAAACCAATTTAACTTTAAAGGATTGTTCAATTCAATCAGTTCTACAATTCTAATCGATCTTACTCAAGGGACTCAATCATTTAGACGAGTACGGTATGTTTTATGTACTTAAATGTAAAGACTTTCAAGAACGAGAATTTTATAATATGTCGAAGAGTTTCGTGTGATAAGATCCATGTTTAATGTATCTTAATAGTTGAAGTTGGGTATGACACCCCAATAAATACAAGATTCTTGGGAAATTAATCTCTACTTAGAAGATTCATATTCTTAAAACTGACTAGGATCGTGATCATGTCTCATTCAACTTGAACAAGTTGCTCAACACATACTTAAGTTAATCTGAACCAGCAACTAGGATTTTCTGAAAATGAACTCTTCCATTGATAAGGCCATGGTATACTTCACATGATTCTTATGTCTACATATATATGTAAATATGTTTGGCAAAACTTATAATTATTTATAAGTTGGTCACAATCTTCCTTAGGACCTTTAATTTTTACCTACTTTTTTACATATTTCTAAAAACCCACGACTTATAATAGGGGCGGATCCAGGAGCAATGGACGTCCCAAAGTTGGGGTTCGATAATAAATTTATGAAATCATTTTCAAGTAGCGAGTTCAAAAATGACAATGAGACAGATAGACATTTCACTCAGCACGTGATGACTAGAAGAATGCATAGGACACACGAAGTTTAGTCTTTTAACTCGTCATTGTACTCCCCGACTTTGGACTTGGGGGAAAATTTATTTTGATTGTGTATTATGCTTTATTTTTGTTACTAATAAATAAAATGTACCACATAGAGTGGTTTAATTAAATTAAATATAAAAACATGGGCAGATGTAGGATTAATTAGCTGGGACTTGCAATCCTTTTAAGGGCAATTATATTCTCATTACAATTTTTATTTTTTGCACTGCATTTTAATTGCACTTTATAAAGTTCTCAATCTTTGCTTATTATATCACTTATGTCCCTAACTTTTTTCATGACATTCTTATCCTCAATTTTCCATCAGTTAACAAATTTTGTATCTGATAACAATTTCTATCAAAAAAGTCCGTTGAAAGAGTGTAAAACGATTCACTTCCCATTGTATTTCTAAAAAGTAAATAAATGCAAAAGTGCGACAAAATATGTTCCCTCATTTCAAAGCATGGAAACAAAATATTTTGATAGAAATCATTATCAATGACGAGACGTACTAATTAATGGGAGGTTGGAGATAAAATACGATGGAAAAACTGGGATGCCAATATAATCATCCTTCTTCTAAAGAGATTTTTGATGGTACATGGGGCAAAGTGAATCTTAGCTTAAATATTATGCATATTTGATACAATAAGTAGAAATCTTTGATTAGTTATTCTTAAGTCCACCATTTAATAATTTTTCATTTCAAAATATGTGTCTCATAGATGGTCGCTAGTTCTTCGAAACGATATCAAGAATATAGCTTTACGATCAATATAGCTCGAAAATAAATCAAAAGAGGTGAAGATCACAAATTACATTCAGTAAAATCATCTCGTGCAACCATTTTATTTTGCAAATTAAAAGATACGTGTGAGTAATTCAAAATGGTATCAAGAATAGTTCCTAAAGATTGAGAATTCTATTACGAATTCCCGCAAGCTAGCTAGGTGACTAACTATAATTTTTTTTTTTTTTTTTTGGATTGGGGGGGGGGCTCTAGTTCACCCCGCCCACCTCTTAGATCTGCCCTAGCTTATAAGCATTCAAAAGTTTAGCCAAGCAAACACATAACAACAGCAAAAGAAACTATACTTTTTTTCTTCGTAAATTTAGGATCGGGACGGTCCAATTCTTTCCCCTTTCTAGTCGGTTCATTACTAGATGTACAAGAATATATTAAGCAACTAGAACTTTAAGAGTACACGTGCCACGTAAAACTCACGAGTCTCCCTAGTCACTATATTCCATCCTTTCTGAACAAGACGTTCCATTTCATCAAGGATTCTAGTTAGATTCATGCACCAATGTTACTATATATCTGCTGCAAATTGCAGTATAAAGCGAAGCAATTTGATATATCATTAAATGCAAATTCAAGAAAGCAACCCTCATCTGTTCAATACACAGGCATTTTAACCTGTAAAGCTGATCCTCATCATGAAAAGAAACTAAAATACTGAAAGCAATGCATTCATACAGTCTTATGTTTCTTTAATTAATTTGTTCATCAATTTTCTTGAAAGTCTAGATTCTTTCACATGAGCTATAAGCACTCAATTATCCTATATATACGTCATTTTATACGATACTTTATATGGAATCGACTGTCTTGCGTAACTTCTTGATCGAGATGTCATAGTTAGAGCATTTGAAGAAGAAATTCATCTCTTTCTAAAAACATGGTAAGCATAGTTCTACTCAAGAATCTTTCTTCTCCTACTTGCACACAGTACTGAGAAAACAATAAGGTTGGAATCCTAAGATTAAGAGGTCTTAGGTTTAAATCCCATATGGATTATTTGTTGATGATCATATGTATCTGTACTCTATAATGTTATAGGAATATAGGCATGTTTTGTCGAACTACGGTCGCAGGCACGCTTCATGTAGACTTAAATAGGTTCGTGATTGAAATAGTGATGCAATCTCAATGCAAGAGGTAAGAAAGAGAGATGTAGTCCAAAATTAATTCGGATAGTGCGTTTCTAGTAATACATTAATTCCCTATTTGGCTCTCGTTTTCAAACTCATTTTTCTTCGAACTCTTTTTTAACCGCACATTTCATTGGACCCACAACTTTTATCAACTTTTTAACCATATATTTCATGAACTTTTATTAAAATTTACTAAAAATATGATTTTTAGCCAAACCAAACACGGACTAAATTTTTCAGTGAATATAGCAATGGACCATATACGTGGCCGACCTTAAATGTAACTGACCTTAAATTTGTAGAAATTATGAATGAGTTACTAGCAAAATTGCTTCTTCTATCGTTTCGCAGAGTGGCCAGCTGCTGCGAAAGACTGTATCCGATGTTACAAATGAAATGAACAAACTAGGCAAGGAATTGGAAACCGTTGTTGAATTGGATGATGAAGTTCTTCAAGCTGCAGAATGTGAATGCTGTGGCCTCAAAGAAGAATGCACAAAAGAATACATTACAAACATCAGAAATTCACATTCTGGTAAATGGGTTTGTGGGCTTTGTTCTGAAGTTGTGAAAGAAAGATTAAAGCATGAACCCAAAATAACCATTGAAGAAGCTGTAAGCACACACAGAAATCTCTGTCAAAAATTCAATTCTACCACAAGACTTAACCCTAAACTCTCCTTGACATGTGCTATGAGGAATATAGCCAAAAAAAGTTGTGAGAAGAGAAGAAATAATTCATCCTCATCAAAAATGATTACCAGAAGTTCTAGTTGTGTTCCAAGGATTGATTATAACATGAAATAATATTAGGGTTGATTCAAGATTTGTAGTCTATCACTTTTAGGTGACATTATGCAATAGATAATATGCGAAGATGAGAAGTTAATTTATGGTGTTGAAACACAAAATTCTAAATTGTTCACTCAGTAGATGATTTATTTATATTTTATCTAATCTTTAACGTGCTTTGTAACATCCTAACTGGATTCATTTTGTTAATTTTTAATAAAACCACTACATGTGAAATAGGATTAATATGAACCTTTAAAAAAAAAAAAAAAAAGATTTGTTGAGTTGATCAAGGTGAGAATTTTGGAAATTATATGTGCACTAAGTGCTTGTTCAGTTGTTTGGATGGTTTAAAAAGTCGCTAAAACATTGAGATCAAAGTTAATCATTAATTTTAACCACACATTTCGTGGGATCCACAACTTTTATTAACTTTTTTTTACCATAAATTTCATTAACTTTTATCAAAATCTGTTAAAAAATTTACCAAAAGCTTTGTCAAACAACCCGTGATTAAAATTTGGTTCAAGAATTTCTTATTATAAGGAAAAAAAATTTGAAGATATTTTTTGGTAAAATTATCAGTTGCTTTTTCATGTTACATATCAACAATTTGATGCTCTCCAAGATCAGAAACTCAATACAGTTGAAAGAGGTTCATACCCACAATTCAAGTGAAAAACTTTGTGAAATTTAAATGGGGAATAAAAAACGGAGTTTCAATCCCTTTCCAATTTTGGTGCATTTCCTTGTATACGAGGAATACACATCGAAGGTTCTGATACCATGTCAAATTTCTCCGTAAAAACTTAAGTTATTCAAAGGAATGACAAAATGTATAAATATTTATATTTGTACTAATATATAGTAGTTTATAAGCAACTAGAATACTGTCTTATTAATTTGCCTAGTTTTAACTTTTAACCAGGTTTGTATTAAACAAAATGTTCGTAGCACAACAAACTAGAGCCACGTATATAAACTCGCAATATTTGACACGCTAAATTAGATCAAATTAGATAAGATTAAAAAATAGAGACGTATTTATAGTATCAACAAAGCTGTTGTGCCAGAAAATTTTTGACTTTGACAGACACTCACATTGCCATGGGATCCACTGTAATAAAAAAATTCCAAAAAATTGTGGGCCCTCCCCTAGTGTGAGTATCCTGTCAAACTGCATGTTAAAAGTCTTCTGGCATTGTAGCAGTGTTCTTATAGTATAGCATAGCGCACATAGAATGTAAAGTATCAAATGGTTGTGACCGCACCAAAATACCTCTAAAATTATTTAGCTCCCGTTTGTTTTGGATAATTAAAAATCAGATTTTTAGATTTTTTTTTATAAAAGTTGATGGAATGTATGGTTGAAATGTTATAGGGTCCACAAAATGTGTGATTAAAACTAATTGTTGACTTTGATTTAGATTTTAATCAGTTTTTTAAGTTAAACCAAACAGGAGCTAGGTCTAGTTCCACCTCATCTCTTCTTTTAACTTTCCAAACTTTTCTCTATGTCAAGTCTTTCGAGTTGGATTTCGTATAATCATATGTATAAACAAACTAGGTTTTTGTTAATATAATAAAATTTTGATTACTTGGCATGACATAAAGCTTGGATATCATTGGACTTTATTAAGGAAGAAAAAAAGGTTCAAATTTTGTAAACCACCATCTAATCATATTCATTACTACCAAACGTGTACTAGGAATTTTTATCTGCTATGAATTCCATGCACTCTGTGAGTCTGTGTCTGTGAATCGAAGTTATTAAGACAATTAATGAGATCTGATATGTTAACTAATAATTATTAAATTAAGTGGACATTCGGCGAATTTTTTTGTAGATTATAAGACGTGGGTCTTACGAAATTTATAAAGAAAAGGTGTATAGAAGTTGTGACTTGTGAATCTTACAAAATGTGTGAATAAAAATGATATCGAGTAACATACTTGAAAAAGTGGATAAATATACACATGCACGCACGCAATAAATCTGTTCATTGATTCGAGATTCAAGGATGAAGTTCAGATAATATCTAACTTGTGAATTAACCAAACCTAATTTCGACATAGAGATCAAGTAGGGTGTTGTCCTCAATCTTTTATACACTAGGGTTCATGTTCTTTGTCAAGTGCAAGAATAATCCAAGCTACTTTGGAGCAAATTCCTCCATTTAAGGTTTAAACCGGTGTTTGTTTCATTTCCCGAGTTTCTAACCCTTTTGGTCTCCACCTGCTAGTCATCGAAGGAGACGGGCCAAAGACAATTTATGCAACTTAAGCTACTAAAGACAATTTATGCGACTTAAGCTACTAAAGAAAGCTAGTTTCGAATTCAAGACATTTTATAAAATTAATAGGGCCAAACTACTTTCAAAAACCTCGTTTTCATCGACTTCAAGAGTTGAGGATAAACAAAGAAAATTGTATGCTAAGACAAATACTGGGGAGTACAGGCCAATTCATAGGAGGGGGTCAAATGTGATGAATAATTTAGTTTTCCTTGAATTCTAACATGATGTTTAAGGTCAGACAAAAGACCAATTGATGAACATGAAGCATAGGCAGTGAGCATTTTCGCCTTCGTCCAACACTTTCCACGCTACTGCTCTCTCGTAGGAGATCGGCCGACTCATACTCGACATTGCGATGCCACCTTGAAGACAGGCAAAACCCTACCAAAAGCATAAAACGAGACGATGACTTGAGTTGTTTAAAAAAATAAGCATTTAAAACAAGAATGGATCCAAGACCAGATTACAAGCCGCACTAATATATATATATATATATATATATATGTTATAACCAGACCAGTTCCCGACTTTTCAAGTCAAACCAACCAGTGCAGATGAGGCACACATGTTTTCAAAAATAAAGAACGGAAAAGTTCTGCTCGGTCCCTTTAGTTTTGGGATTGCATATTTCGAAGTCTGGCCTTTCAGAAAAAAAAAAAAAAAAATTTGCTATCTAGTAGGTATTCGATAAATGAAAGGAGTTAGAGAAATGGCAGCATATTCAAAAGATTCGAAAGGAAATTAAACCTAACCGAGTCTAATAGGTCGATAAATGAATAGTCAAATATATTCGAAGAATAATACCTGCTGCATAATCTGTGGAAGCTCAGCGAAGAGTACCTTTCTTCCATTCTCGTTGAAAATCTTCTCCAGCGTAATGTCTTGAAGTGCCACTAGGGTAGTCTCGAGCATATCGAGTCCTACCTGATTTGCGAATGTGAAAACCGGTAATGCCTGCATGCAACATATAAATGTGTATAATTCCACAAGCCTCAAGAGAATTGTAAATCTTTGAATGATGATACATGGTCTCAAAACCAAAGAGGATAAATATGAAACAAACACCGAAACAATCACATTTTATCGGACCCATAGCTACTAGACAGAAGAACACTAGTTCACAAAATTCATCAGAGCTTTTGCATGTCGCAGGTAAAAATAACTCTTTTTGGACATTCTATTTTTAACAACAAATTATTGCATATAATCTATAATATATTAAATATCACATAAAGTAAAAATCATTTCTTCGACGATTTTAACCTTACTACAAATGGGTGTTTAAATTTATGTATTAGCAATAAATTCTTTTGTACCAAATATAATATAAAAATGTTGCCCAGTTGTAATATTTCATTATCACAAAAAATTTGAATACCATTATTCCAAAAAATTATTTGCCCAATAAAATATTTTACACACAAACCAATAAAGTTGCTTTAACTTTCCACCACACATTCTTCAAAAAATATTATTCATTACTCTATTTTTCTCCCATTAATGGGAGACAAACACACCCTCAATTTTGAGAGTACGATTTTTTTCTCTTAAATTTATATCCTAAATTTTATTTTCTTTAGTTCATTTGAGACTCGTCAAATCATCCTAACAAATTGGTATCAAATATTATTTTCACAGCATTTATAAAGTAATTCAGAATAACATGCAATGCACATTCAACTCTAACTAGTTTATAATAAGAAAGATAAAACGTAAATCTTTTTTTTATATTATTCATCATCCGGTACAAATGCCCAGATTTGTAAGGAAAGAAACAATCAAAGATTACCTTCAATGAGCAGCACAACACAGCATCAGAATGATGCCAAAGTGCTTTCACAATCGATTCACTTCCTTCGCTGCCGGGTTTGAGTAGCTCCACACCTAAGAAAAATCTGCAAAACGCGACGATAAGTTGATAAGGAAAATGAATTTATGACGACAGAGTTCTTTAGACAGATATAACATTCTTCGCTGGCAGTAGCTTACAATTTAAAACAAATCAAAAAATAATACAAGTTTCAAATATTGACAGTGTCCTAAATTTAAGGAGAGAATAGTGGGTAGGATAAATAAACTACCTATAGCTTTGGCAAATCCACCGCGTCAGTGTTTGTGCTTCTGGTGTACCAGGTGGTGGCCGCAAACTAGCCTGAGGACCAAGATTAGACGGGGAGAGTGCCAATGCCACCCTCTGAACAGATGAAATGATACTGCGAATGTATTGTCTAGCCATAGCTGCTATGTTTTCCTGAAGATGGATCTCAAACGCAAATTGAAATGCTATTGTCATGACTGATTTTGCACTGCCTAAGTGCCTAGAATAATCACCAGATGCTCTGTTTCCTGCCGGTCCAACTTCGAGAGTCGATGCCAAGTCCAGTGTACGGTTCGGACTAGAGGTATCCTACATTTTTATTTTTATTTTGATAGTATATTAGCCAAGACTCCTTCAATGTTAACCAATTATAGCGTACCAAACAACACTTACTGCTTTAGAATCAAGAGGAATTATGCGAAAACCAGACGGAAGAAGGGGAGCGTCATCAGAGAAAGAGGCATCGATTGGCGCAAATATTAATTCTGCGCAGCTGCCAACGGCATTTTCGTCCACTCCACTGCAGACCTGATCAACCAATATTACGATGACTATTTGCTACATACATGTATGGTAACGCCGGGTATACAGAAAGATATTACTTTTTTATTTTCCAAAGCTAAAGAAACATCAAGTTAACTAACATGATTTTAGTATGGTGTTATTGGATTTAACCTTAATCCCCAACTCTGAGCTAATAATTAACAAAATTTGAACACAAAAATCAATGTGGAATACCCAATATACAAAATATTTGGAAAAGGGAAAATTGTATAGTATAATTAGGCAACACAGTCCAACACATGGTTGCAACTGGATTTACAATGACAAAAAATGGACTTATCAGCATAAATCAGTCCTAGATGCATGAATTTTCACTCAGAGACCTACAACTTACTTGCACAAAGAAGATGTCACTGGGCATAATCGTGTCTTCTCGAAAATGACTAACATTTTCCAGCCGAACCACTTCCATGAACTGATTTAAACAAACAAAAAATAAAGCATCATCAAACAGATGATCTCACAGTTGATGTCAAATATCATACAATGATCTTCAGCTGACAACTATTCTACTATGTAAAACCCAAGTTACTTGCCTCCTCGTGCTCAATAGTGTGAGCCAATGGAAGAATAGCCTGCCCACCAAAATATCCAGCTCGAGCCACAGGTAAACTACAAGGACCAGCCGTAAAAGTAGCAGATAAATAGGCATCGATTCCATTGTCAGCCCACTCTGATCGGTGTTCCCTCAGAAACCGTAAAAGTATAGCAGGAGGAACATTCTTGAGAAAAGCAGAAATAGAATAATAATAAGTTATGATATATGACCAAAAAGAATATCAAACATCCTAAATTGTATTAAACAATCAAGTCTTTGAAGCATTAACCATTAATGTTGATCAGTGCAAGATTTACTAAGAGGATAAATTTAAAGCCCTTCCTTCATTAGTTGTTAATTGTAAACTTAAGTAATGCATCATCTTGAATTACATAATTTTCTTATTATTCCAAACAGAAATTATGGCAAATATTCAATGTACTAGCCTTGATAAATCACAGCATTTTCAGAGTCAGTCATATTCCAATTAGGCTAAGACGTGTGTGATTAAGGCATTATTCATCCACTACGAAGCAACTGACAGAAAGTAAAACATTAACGCCAATAGACAGAAATTGCAGAGCTAATCTCATAATTAACACATGATGGTAAGCAGATTCTGTACAAAATTGAAATTCTTACTTGTAAAAGCATGGAAGCCTTAGCACAGAGCACTGAAGTGCTCATGGATGGAAATCCATTAGCATAAGTAAGATTTGGGCCCATCAATTTTCCGGGAGACGAGTTCACAAGAACAGCAACATCATCGATGCCATCACTTTCAATCATAGACCAAGCCTCGTCCGTGAACCCATTTACAGCTTCATTAAAACCTCTACACAATAAGATAAGTAACTTTCAGTGTGTAGGATAGAGTAGGTTTTTGTTCAGAAATTATCGAGAACTAAGTAATATCACTAAAATGGAAAATCATCCTAGACAGGTATAAGGCTTAGCTCAGCGAAAATGGTTTTCCATTTACCGGCTCAATCTTTGACCAAGAGCTCGCAATGCGGCAGGTCTTCTACCCCAGCCGGTGACATTTGGTTGAGAAACTTCCTGGGAAATCTGCCTCAACTGGCGCAAAGCCTGGATAAAAGATTTCAGTCATTTCAGACACTAGATAGGTCGAAAATACTCCATATTTATTAGTATTGGACAACGTTCCAGGTTACGGACAAACAACTTCTACCAATAAGTTACATGAAACGTGAAAATCAAGGGAAAATTGTTCTTATTGGGGACATATACAGAAACACAGTCCTACCGCTAACGTGGTCCTCTGAGCAAGCAATGTTGATGACTCATAGAGTGGACGCAACACTTCAGGTACACTGCAAGGCTGAAAATACAAAATGTAGAAGTGTTAAATGGATCGAACTCAAGGAACTGATCATCAAATATAATTAGACGTTTGGCTAGCATACCTCTAAATCCACATGGTCAACTATATGAATAATGGACCCACCCCCTTCACACGGTCTTATTAAGTATCCACCAGGCAGCATTTCCGCTCTCACAAAATCTTGCACTGGTGGCATGCTAGGACCATTCTGAGTATTGTTCAGTGACCTTTCACATATCTATATGGAGAAATATATATCATATATTAATAATGCGTGAATCAAAAAAATAAATTTAGGGAGTTTCCCTCTATTTTGTGTTGTGCTTAAATAGTTATTAAATGCTTACCACGAGGCTACCGTCTTCCACAACAGACGTATAGCGAAGTAACCAGAAGTCACGAGCTGGTGCCAAAGTAGTAGGAGCATAGAGCTGCATCAATTAATGAAATAACACTTAGTTAAAGGTTGACAAGATAGTGGACAACATATGACAGCCACAAAAGGATAAAATTCAACCTGCATGTATAGCAATTCAATGGTTCCACCATTTCCAGTAGACAATACATTGAGGACATCAACAGCTCGGCAATCCCGATACCATGAGAGCCGATCTTTTAGAATTTCAGCAACCTGGATCAAATGTCATAACTTAATATTATTTTGATACTGTAAAGTTAACATAACAGAAACAAAAATACTAAAGGAATGGTAGAACTTGTATAACTTTTCCTTACGAATATGAAACCAAACGATTTAGAAAATAACATCAGAGAATCGTGAAAATTTCATTGAATTAATATTATGACAAACTTACTCTTGTAGGTTCTAGAGCCACAAGGCCGCACGCACGTGATGCTATGCCAGTGCAACAATGAGAAATAGTAATGATTCCTATGGAATCCGGACCAGGCTGCACATCAAAAGAACTAACAATTTGAGGATGATGGAATACATGATTAAAAATACAAAGCAAACCTCCAAATATCAGTTTAGAAGAAATCATCTTAAATAAGAAACAACTGTCTCTCAGCAAATGGAACGTAGGAGAAACTGAAAAGAATGAGATAAGAGAAATGCCCGGAAATTGGAAAGAAGACTAAAAACCATTTACAATTAGAATCGAAGCAAAGAACATATGAGAAACTTCCACTTTTTTCCTCTTACGTCTTCCTAGGTGAATAAGAATGCAGAAAAAAAAAATTGTAATGGTGCATACTTTTGTCTAATGAGGGGGAAGGTATATAACAAAGTGCCAATGGATATAATCCTACACCTTTAATACGCATATAACAATAAACGAAGTCATTTTCTTGATTCGTCAAGATTTTTCTCGCCCTTCTTAATTTCTTGAAAAAAATTGATATAGTGAACATTATTACTTTTAAAAACTGAATCCAAAGAATGTCATAACCTTCATCCCAGGCATTTGGACCCACTCCACAGCAGTTCCAGTGGCCTTTGATAGAAACTCTGTTAAGGTCTCTTCTGCAATGGACAAAAGTCTGAAAAAATACATTAACAGTATGTTAATTACAGAACAATAGAGTTACAGACGTAAAGAAAAAGAAATATTTCCACTAACCCTGCAGGACTTGCATCCCTGGGGGGATGCTGAGAAGTCAAGTGTTGTTGACCACTTGTGACCACCGATTCACAACTATTATCCCTGGTGGCAAGGGTTGCCTGCATCAAAAGGAAAAACAAACCTATCAAAAAAATGAAACAAAGAATTTCTAGAACAATCATTGAGTAGTGTTAAGGCGCTTAAATTCCAATATTCTGGCCAGTCTAGCACCAAATATGTTTGATATTGTTCAAAAAATTACCAATTCAACAGAAGTTTAAGAAAAAAGAATATCCATTTCAAGCCAAGAGTTTGGCTAAGCTTTAAAAAAATGTTTGAAGTTTCAAAACATGTTTGGATATGTTACTTTTCTTTAAGTAAAAAAACAAAAACGTTTCTTGCTCTGAAATTAAGCAAGAATCATTTTTCTTCACTCTGTTCAGTTTGTGGCTAGATCTACTGGAAGAAAGCAACAAAGAGTAGCCTTTAAATGACTATTTACATTTCTACTAATTCACAAAAGCCTCGTGAGTCTATTATTTCCCTTCCCGTTATTTTCTCTACAGCCAAAAAGATTAAACTAAATGCTTCCTCCTCCCAGCCACAACGTCAATACAAAGGATTAAGTGTACTTTCCAGTTTCCAGCAATTAAAAAGGAAAGAAATTTTCTTTACATTTTGTGTGTGTTGGCGGAAATAGCTATTCTCGTATACTAAGTGTGAAACTTGCTTCTGCAACCTATCATTCTCCTCCATCAATAGCTTATTCATTGCAGTCAACTTCCTATTCACAGCTTGAAGCCGTGATGACTCTTTTCTCTGTTTTTCCCGGCATCTGGATTAAAGAAAAAATTGTTAATAAATCGCGAAAATTATGAAGTAATCCTTAAAATTATGGTCAATCACTAACTACAAATAACTCCCACATTGGAATTAAACTAAAATCACTATAAACAACGCAAACACAAATCTTTCAAGAGTGTTCCATTATCAACATGAAGCTACTCGCTATTGCCCGTTTTCGGTGTGAAGAAGTAGACAATAATCAAGATGTCACGGCTTTCTGTCAGTGCTACTGTATGATTAGGCTCAACATAATCGAATGCAAATAAGACCTAACTAGCATGATTAAGTTCAACACAGTCGAACAGGAACAAGACATATAATTTTATACCTTCGGTTCTGAAACCAAACTTTGATCTGCTTGGGCTCGATGTTCGAAAGGATAGGGCACTCCCGGATCAACTGCTGCCGGCGCAATGAACTCGGTTTAGGACACTCATGGTACACCCTTTCCAAAGCCTCAACCTGCTCAGGAGTATACCTCACGTACTTTCCATTATCCATCAGCATTTTGCTACCGTCTTTACAGGCCGAAGTCACCGCCATCATCACTTCAAGAAATCAAGATTCACTCAAGAAAATTAAAAAAAAAGACTTCTTTTTTTCTTCTTGTTTTACATGAACATTCCAAAATCATCAAAACCCAGATTTCAAATCTCTAATACTAAATCCAGATATTCTTTTGATTAGTCTTTGTCTTTAGCAAGAAATGAAACCCAATCTTGTGTTTTTCCTAAAATTCTTCATCTGCTGATACTTCAAGAAAAGTAAACATTTTTTTCCACTCAGATTCTCAGATAATCATAAACCCATACGATCATGTAGCTCTAAGTTAAAAAGTGTGTAGTATATCTGTGTATGTCTTGTAAAAGAATGAGAAATCTAAAGAAAACCCACAAACACTAATATATGCATACATGTGTGTACCTGTGACGTTGGTTGGAGGCAAAACTTGTCGACTTGTTCCTTCAGAAGAACGCAGCGTCAAGCACTAAACACTGATCTTCCATTATCGGATCACGCAGAGTTGTACAGTTCCAATGCACCGAGTTTTTCTCCACAAAAACAAAACCCTTTTCTCTATGTATTCAACCTCAACAGGCTGCAAAATAATTCGAGTATATGGGAATAAATTATGTCTATGTATAGGTTGAAGCGATAGGGAATAGATAGATTGATAGGCGCGTGTTTGTGTGTTAAGAATGAAAGGGAAAAGAGGGGACAGAAATCAGGAGTGGGAGACCATTTATGAGAGTATATCAGTC
This sequence comes from Fraxinus platypoda, assembly GCA_903798405.1. Taxonomy (NCBI): domain Eukaryota; kingdom Viridiplantae; phylum Streptophyta; class Magnoliopsida; order Lamiales; family Oleaceae; genus Fraxinus; species Fraxinus platypoda. The sequence goes on along the minus strand of CAIGRT010051192.1, from coordinate 4,091 downwards.
GGATGTTCTGCTGTTTGCTTTTTTTTTTCTTGCTTTTGCTTTTGGTTTTGTTTATTGTTTTCTATGTATAATCCGTCCATTTAAAAAGATTCACCTTAGTTTTTCAATCTATCGTTATTGAAGACGGGTTTGTAGTAGCTTATGTTTGGCTGCCATTTTGAAAAAAAATCATTTTCACATTCTCCCGTAAAATAATTTTACACCTAAATAAAAAAAAAATTCACTATTTTTTAATTACATATTCTCCAACAAAACACTATTCAAAAATGCATTTTGATCCAAAAATGAGGTTCAAACAAGGACTAAAATAAGATATACTTTTTCTTTTTTCGTCTATCATATTATTCAAAATTATCTAATGTGTTGAGTTTGAATTTTTTCTTTAATAATGTCCATTACATCAAATAAAATAAGGGCAACGAAATCAAAAGATCATAGTGACAAATAGCTCGTGTTGAAAAATTATTGAACATAACGCTAAAATTTGTAGTGCAACAATAGTCACAATTATAGGCAAATACCGTGTTGTCACGTACGTCGATCAACATTGCACCCCCTTAAGAAATTATATGAATAAACTTTCTTGTATCTTTGGTCTGTGTTTCAAGATGGATCGAATGAGAATCAATGCTAAAAGCCAGCATACATTAAAGTATGTTAGAATGGTGTGTGTCGTCCACTACAATTGGTGCGATGACAATTAACAGGTGAGCTTAGAAACTATGTAAGTGTGCATTTGATAAACGATAAAATATAATATTTCGTCCATACATTTTATGAAAATCACAACTATTATTCAAATATGCACTTAAATGTGCGATAAATCTCGGTCCAACATAACCCTTCTTTTCTATTCTTGTTTTAGTAGAGAATTATAGTGTAATACTCGATCACGAAGAAATGAAAATAAATAAATATATTAAAAATTTTGATATCATTTTACTTTTAGCTAATGAATAAACTTCGGCAAATGTGCCTATGCGATTCCTTGTCTTCGGGACCTCTCAAGTCACATCAGAATACGACACCGCATTAAAGAAAAACAAATCCCCAATCCAGTTTGTTGTTCTTTTTCCTTTTACAATAGAGTGCTACTTTAGGGGAACTTGTAATTGCACCTTTTATTTATTCTTTTCTTTTTTCTTCTCTTTTTTTTTTGAACCGTGCTGCTCTGCCAAGTCGGTAAAAGACCTGGCAGAGCAAATGTGTCTTGGGGGGTGGGTTATAAAACATTTGGGAGGGTTTTTTTAATGAGGTGGGTCCTCGGGACCCACCTCATGTGAGACAACCACTCTACCAGGCCTTTTACAGGCCTGGTAGAGTAGCAAAATTCTTTTTTTTTTTACCCCTTCACTCGGTTAAACTTTTAACAATATGATAGATATGATTCCCTTCATTCGATCCGCTCCCCAATTTTTAAAATTTATTCTTTCTTAAATTTTATTTTTAATTGTACGTCCTCAAAATAATAATTTTGCACGTGAATTAATAATTTTTTTCTACTTTTAATCACATTCTTGAAAAACGTCATTTTTCCAAAATTTATTTTCAAAAAATTTAATAAAACATGAACTAGATATTTTAAAGGGAAATTAATAGTTCTTTCTAATTATTACGATTTTGAAATCTCTAAACTTACATTTTCCGTGCACGCAACTCATTTTAGACGAAAGTTGTCGAAAATTCTGTGGAATTCTGTACATTTCCAATTTCGAAATGGTATTCTTGCTTTTCCATTATATTTCTTTAAAGGGTTCATCAATTCTTAACACTGTTTGATCTTCCACTTCCCTACAAACAAAATCGGGGACCGACCCTTATTCCAATATTAAAATGTTACTATAGTTTCCAAATTTTCAATACATCATTAGCATGTCAACACCTTTTTTTTCCCCAAGTCTATGGTGGGTAAGTACGAAGGAAAAATGGTCCATTTCAAAGGGGAAAAAAATGAATCGATTGTTGAAAATTTGAAGGATTATTTTCTGGTCATATGATTGACTAATCCAATGAGATATATTCAAAGAAGAATTACTCTTTAATTTCAACATTAAACGGCAGTCTTCCTTAAATTCTGCCACTGAAAATTAGAAGTTTGAACATTTGCAATTTTTCATACCTTAGTTGGATTTCTATTTTCTTTGGTTGGTAATGGTAGAGCGCAGAACCATTCTTTGTGGGGTCCACGGACAGCGCGTGAAGATCTGTGCTCCTCGCCACCAATTAATTTCTTACACTTTACTCCATTAAGGAAAAGTACTTCTAAACTTTTGCCCACGCGAACAACGAATGGCTTGCAATCCACGTTTGACCCTTTTTTTTTTTTTTTTAATCAAAGAAAAATTATTATTTATTCACAAATTTGGTTCATTTTTTATAATTTATACCATAGAAAATTTGATTTCTAACTATACCGAGCAAGGGCTTAACGATGTTGTGCACACGAACTAGTTTTCATGATAAATTGGCAGTACCTATTAGCTATCACTTTCAGGTAGACGAGCAACTACGTGTTTTACTATCAAACGAAAAAATGTGGAAATGGTTTGAATTCGTTTGAGTTCTTTTTTATTCACGAACGAGAAGTTCAAGTGCGTTCTAAAGCATGAAAGTAGTGTTTTTTTTTTATTCGTGAAATTTATTTTATTAAAAATAAAGTAAAAAATATTTTCTAAAAAATTAAGTTTCAGCCGACTCTACAATGATGCTACCAACCCTATTACAGAAGATGAAACACGAACGCCGAAATACGGTCAACGTACGATATTCATAAGGTGAATCGAAATCGACGCGTGGACTAATCAAGTGGGAACACGAAAAGATGTTTGTCAGTGGGCCAGCTATAGGCGTGGGCCGACAGCTTGTCGTGGTGGCCCATAAAGCGGCGGAAAGAACGAGATCTTGGGGTTTGGAGGCCCGGTGGACCCCGGCTATATTCCACTTGTACGATCCTGCAAATTGATTCGCCGATCAGAAGAAATATTCGGAGCTGTCGCTTTTTAATAAATATATAATTATTATTAATTAATGGCGTAAATATCAGTTTTGTTAACGTGGGCTCCACGCTTTACCAAAAGGTGGAGCCGATGTGCCAAATCCACTTTTGTATAGATCCAACTAGGGGTGAAAAAAAACCGTCAATCCACCGTCGGAATTATTAATTTGAGTTCATTTTAATTTGGCTTAAATTTTACTCTTGAGACAGATATAATAGTATTTTAACGTTCATATTAAAAAGTTTCAATTTTTAAGTGTAATACTTGGATTTCATACTGATATGTTTTAACTCATTATTTCTTTGAAAAATATTATTTTTTCGTAGTACAAATCGTAGTTTGAAATCAAACTGGTTAGAAAGAAATGATCTTTGTTTGAAAAATGAAATTGTTAGGTTTTTAGCTTGAAAGTATTTGGTTTGAAAATAGTTCAAAAATCCTCTAAAACGAATCGTGTTTATATTTAAATCTAATCAAGAATTTGAAGTTTTGTTTTTAAATTTTAGTTAAAAATGTTCGATTCAACCCATGTAGACATGCATGGCACAATCCGACATGAATGGGGCCTATGGTCTAACTCGATGTATAGTAGGCATAGAAAAATCGTACTAAATCCAACATTTGTTATATTCTATAAGTATAGCTTCGGAAACGGCTCATTCAAAACCATTTTGACTCGAGTAAGACCTTACACCGTATAAGTATAGTTTCGGGAACGGCTCATTCAAAACCATTTTGACTCGAGTAAGACCTTACACCGTCCATGGAACTCCAACGATAACCATTATCAAGTGCGTGATTTTTTATTTTTATTTTTTCATATAAGAAAAATAACATGTCCTAAATATGTTTTAAATAAATAATAAAAAACTATGTTTGCATTATCAGCATATCCCAAAGAATGGAAGAGAAAATAGGCGGCATGAAAAAATTATTTTTATTATTATTATTTTTTAGTTCCTTTATTTGGTGGAAGGAAAATGAATGAAGAAAAAAAACACAATTTTGCTGACTCGGCCCATTTACTTGGGCTTCAATGGTTGAGCCTTTTGGGAAAAATTCATGGATCAGACATTTACTTTACCAAAATCAAAA
>CAIGRT010051184.1:0-14395 GCA_903798405.1 Fraxinus platypoda | reverse complement strand
TCTAACCGCTGCTTATCTCATAAATGGAACACCCTCACCAAATTTGAAAAATCAAAGTCCTTACCAAATTCTTTTTGGGAAAACACTTGACTATTCTCATTTAAAAATATTACGATGTTTATGTTATGCATCCAACCTCGATCTTCACAAGAATAAGTTTGATCCTAGATCCCGAAAATGTGTGTTCGTTGGATATCCAAATGGTATCAAAGGTTACNTCATTTAAAAATATTACGATGTTTATGTTATGCATCCAACCTCGATCTTCACAAGAATAAGTTTGATCCTAGATCCCGAAAATGTGTGTTCGTTGGATATCCAAATGGTATCAAAGGTTACAAAGTTTTTGACTTAAAAACAAGAGAAATCATAACTAGTCGAGATGTCATCTTTTATGAAGACACATTTCCCTTTCAGCAAAACAGCAACTTGTCCTCTCTGCTACCTATACTTGAAATCAGTACCCTTGATAATGTTCCAGTCATACCAAATCCTATCTCAGAAAACTTTCATCAACCTTCACAAACGAATAACAATTCCATTTTTTTATAGGAAACAACACTTGAAGTTGAGAACCATAGTCATGAGGAATCCCTTACTTCAGAAAATATTGATTCATCTCCTCACCAAATTTTTGAACCACCTTGTCTCCAAGAACCCCGTTGATCCACTAGAATCAGAAACAGACCTGAATACCTCAAAGATTTTCATTGCAGACTAGCAACTTCCCTGGCAACTTCGAGCACTCTTCCTTCTCATGTAACAACTCCTGAAGGTAACAATTATTCTCTTGCTTCAGTTCTTAATTACTCTAAACTCTCACCTGCACATTTGAAATATACCATGTCCATTACCCTTGAGCCAGAGCCTCAAACCTTTAAAGAAGCCCAGAATTTCTTACATTGGAGGAGTGCCATGAATGCTGAGATTCAGGCTCTTGAAGAAAATGAGACATGGGAACTGACCAACCTGCCTCCAGGGAAGAAACCAGTCGGTTGCAAATGGATCTACAAAACCAAATACAAAGCGGATGGGAGTATTGAACGACACAAGGCTAGATTGGTGGCGAAGGTCTACACTCAACGAGAAGGAGAGGATTACTTTGAAACCTTCTCCCCTGTTGCCAAAATGCCAACTGTGAGATGTCTTCTGTCTATTGCCGCATGCAAAAATTGGTCTCTCCATCATCTTGACGTTAATAACGCTTTCCTTTACGGAGAATTGGTTGAGGAAGTATACATGAATCTGCCTCCGGGATATGGTCGAGAAGGAGAGAGGCGAGTGTGCAAACTTAAGAAGTCTCTTTATGGTTTGAAACAAGCCTCACGTCAATGAAATCAAAAACTCACATCTGTCATCACCAAGATTGGTTTTATCCAATCCAAGGCAGATTATTCACTCTTTACCAAGAAAACTAATTCTTCTTTTACTGTAATGTTTGTATACGTTGATAATATGATGATTGCAGGAAATAACGAAAAGGAAATAGAGAAACTGAAGCAATGTTTGGCGGATCATTTTAAATTGAAGGACCTTGGAAAGTTGAAATACTTCCTAGGCATAGAAGTTGCCCAATCCAAGCAAGGGATTTTCATTTGCCAAAGGAAATACGCGCTGGAAATTCTACGAGACTGTGGACTTCTTGGTGCTAAATCTGTCCAATTCCCTATGGAACAGAATTTGAAGTTGAATGGTGAGGAAGGACAAACCTTGGACGATCCTAGTCAGTATAGAAGGTTGATAGGAAGGCTACTTTATCTAACAATAACTAGGCCTGATATCTCATTCTCAATACAGGCCCTAAGTCAATATCTTAATCGACCAAGTGATGTGCATTGGAAGGCAGCATTGAGAGTTGTAAAATACTTGAAAACATCCCCATCACAAGGATTAATTTATCCAGCATAAGGTAAACTACAGCTGACTGCTTTTTGTGATGTCGATTGGGGCACCTGTCCAGAAACTAGAAGGTCCATTACTGGATTCTGCATCTTCTTTGGAGATGGTTTGATATCATGGAGATCGAAGAAACAAAGGACTGTGTCTAGGTCCTCTGCTGCGGCAGAATATCGATCAATGGCTGCAACGACTTGCGAGTTGATATAGTTTAAAAGTCTATTGAATGATTTTGGCATATCTATTGAAAAGTCTATACAATTATTCTGTGATAATCAAGCAGCAGTCCATATTGCTTCAAACCCAGTTTATCACGAGAGAACAAAACACATAGAGATGGACTATCACATTGTAAGGGAGAAAATACAGACAGGTTTGATAAAGATGTTTCACATCTCAACAAATTTATAGGTTGCAGACGTGATGACGGAGGCAATAGGTTCAAAGAAGTTCCACTATCTCTTAGGCAAGATGGGGATTTACTCAATTGCATCTCCATCTTGAGGGGGAGTAATGAGAAAAGTGTTTGAAATGTTTGAATTTTGATGCAACGGGAAACACGGGTCATTGGAAGAAGAGAGAATAGCTTTTCCATAGCTGTTATATTTAGCCTGTATTTCTTTATATGTATTGTAATCCCTGAATTTCAGGAAAAAGGTCTGTTGTAAGCTACCCAATTGTTTATTTAAAGTAGAGAACAAATCAGATGAGAGAAGCTTTAAGTTCACAGCATTTCTTGTGCCTGTTTCTTCTTTTTTCTTATATCACGCCAAATTTTAGATTTCTTCTTCCATCCTTCATTGTTCCACCGTTTATCAATTATCTCATTCCAATGCTCTGTACTTAACCACAGTGGCCCATATCCTTCCAATTAGCTACATTTTCAGACCCACTATTTTTCTTGGCTTTGTTTCGAGCCAAATAAAATATATCTTGCAGTCCATCAGTTGAGGTAGTATTCCATGCTTTCTTTACCTTGTTTTCCCTATTTTTTTAACATGAGTATTGTTGCTAATGTAGGTACCAATCATTAGTATGAAACAACAATTGTAAAAGGACAATAAGTATATTTAAATGAAATTTATATTAACTGATATCTTTCCCACAAGATTTTTTATGTCAACTGGCACCAAACTAAATGTTGGATAAGGTCCACCCAAATAAAATTTCAAATTGGCACTTACAGCACACGATGCTGAGAGAGTAATGAATATGAAAGCATTAAAATAGATGTAGGGAACTTAAAGCAGATAGCATGTAACTTAAAGCATTGAGGGAATTAGAGCAGATATCAGGAAAATTAAAGCAAATAACTGGTTTACATTCTTCAAAATGTAAACTGGTTTTTTAAAGCGAACAATGAGCCATCAGCATTATATTTGGAGTTGTTTTAAATTGAACCAAGCCAAAAAAAAAAAAAAATGGTTTCGATTGGATTGGTTTAGAATTTGAAGTGGTTTGATTTGGTTTGAAAAAGTCCAAACCGCTTTAAGGGGTTTGATTTGAGAATTTGTTACAAACCATCCAAATCGAAACCTATTCACTCCTACTTTTATCATTGAGAGGTCTAAAATTCCATTTTTGGGTTTATAAGTGGCCTGTCCGATTCACTAAAAAATTGGGCCAGCAGATTTTTGAAAAGGAAAAATTCATATATAAAAGATTAAGTATGACACATTTCAAAATTAAGAAACAAGGTTTAAAACTTCAAAAATTAGATATTAATTAAATTATATTTATGAAATAATTAATAAAAAATATATTTTATTAATTAAATATATTAAGGTTACAATTCTATATAATTTGGTCGCTGATTATCGAATAAATTGGTCACAAATTATTTCTCGATCACAATCAAAAGATTTATAGATTACAAATTATTTAATGATCACAAATAAAAAAAATTTATAGGTCACAAATCAAGAAAAAAATATAGATCACAATTTATTTATAGGTCACAAGTCACAAATTTTATAAGTTACAATTTATTTCACGGTCACAAATTATCAAATTATTAGTCACAAATTAATAAATTTTTATATCATGAATTATTTATTGGTCACAATTTATCTATTTCATTGGTCGCATATTGTTTGTTGGTCTCACATTAACAAATTTATTGGTCACAATCAACCAAATAATTTGTGACTACCACCACCACCTCACAACTTCCTCTAGTATCATTGTCGCCAACGTGACTTCTGCCAGAACTACCACCACCTCACGACAATCTGCAACCAACAGCGCAATCTCCATCTCAAACAAATCAACACCTACCACCAAAAACCACCACTACTCCACTACCATCGCGACGGCGTCGCTTGCACCACTTAGTTGATTCAATAGAGCCTTCACGAATCCACAACCTCCACAACCATCAACACTGTCGCCAACACCACAACATCCACATCAAATCCAAAATCAAAACTACCACTACCACACTAACCATAGATCCACAACAAATCGTCGACTGCAGCATCGGACCACCATCTTCCCACAGTCACGAGTCGATTTCTTCACATCGCTGCCTCCAAAACATATCGCCCAAATTTCCCTTTACTTTGCAGCCTCCAGCAAGCCCATATCAACAATGTGAAGTTTGGATCTGCTTGTAAATAGATCTACGTGCAGCCAAATAGGAAGGCGAAAATGGCAATTCCAGAGAAGAAGATGACATTGTCGTAGAGTCATTCTTTAACCATCTACACTTGCATTCCTCAGCCATCTATGTGGATGGTGATAAATACATGGAGTAACGTTCGGGAGAGAGAGTAGATAGAGAATGAGTGGTTATTAATTTATTTAGTAATCTTAAATAAATAAATAACTATAACCTGATTTATGAAATGTTAAACTTAAAATTTGATTAATGGATAATGATGTTAATCCTCAATGGAAGCTAATATATGTTCTCTTGGATGGTATAAACGACATACAATGGTCAAGAGCGTGACGTTGTCACTTGATGGAAAGAAAAAATTGAGCTTGATCAATAACACTTCTGTTTGTCCCGATTGTGCAGATCTAAAATATGAAGGATGGATCTCGAATGATCAACTTGTTCGATCTTTGCTTCTAAATTCAATGGAACCACATATTGCTGAAATCGTCACTTTTTTCACACTCAGCGGAAGAGTTGTGAAATTTTGTCGAAGAACTTTATGGAAATCAAAATAATGCCGCTAGGATTTTTAAGTTGAAGCAGGAAATTGATGTTGCTGAGCAAGGAGAAAAGACGTTCATCTAGCATCTTGGTCATCTTAGGAAAATGTGGGACAAATTGAGCTTTTATCGTCCATATACAACCGATGCAAAGATCTTGTTAAAGAGGACTCAAGAAGATAAAAACATTGCTTTGCTAAGTAGCTTGAAGCCAGAGTATGAGAATCTTCAAAATCCTTATGAGTTCTACCCTCCAAATTTTTCGAGTGTGTGCAATTGTGCAGCGAGAAGAAACTCAAAAAAGACTACGAATTCAAAATCAATGCATATATCTGAGTCGATTGCTCTTGTTGTAAAAAGAGATGGAAAGAGGAAAAATTTAACAATGAAAGATCCAAACCTCAGAACAAGGGAAGCCACGAAATTCTAAAATTTGATCACTGTCACGAGCTAGGCCACTCTAAGGACCATTGTTGGGAGCTTCATCCTCATCTTAAGCCATCAACTATGAAAGGAAATAGGGCAGTTGTTGTTACAAACACTACAATCTCAATGAATCAATTGGCCCAAATTATGCAAAGATTTTCATAGAATTGTAGCCACTCAATTTGATAATAAAATCAAGGTTTTCCATTCGGATAATGGAACTGAATTTGCAAAGGGTCCACTACACCCAAAAAAACCATTTGCAACACATAAAAGGCAATTATCGCAACATTTTAATACGTGAATATTGTCATTGCTTAACAAAATTGAGCTTTTGCAACATTTTTTAAGTGAATGTTGCTAAGATCGCCTTTTCGCAACGTTTTTTAAGTGTTGCGAAATTTTTTATTGTTCGCAACATTTTTTAAATGTTGCGAAAAGAGTCTCACAATTTTTTTTTTCTACTTTTCGCAACGTTTTTGCAAAAAATCCAAGTTCCTTTAAATCAAACCACTTAGCCCTAACTTTCCTCCTCCTCTCGTCTCCGCCTCTCCTCTCTTCTTCCCCCTACTCTCTGGTTCTCTGTAAAAACCTTTGATAATTTCCCATGTCGGCTTCTTCTTTGTTATTCTCCCGGAAGCTCCACCAGCTCTCGTCAAAAATAGAAGTCTTGCTCTCATCATCCAACAGCTCGATACCGAACTTCGTGATGCCGTGAGTCCCCGTTTCTTTATTTACTCCGTGATCAGATCACGATTTTGTTGTTATCCATGTAAATTCCTTGCGGCGAGATTTTTTTGCCCAATTTTAGCAACTGCATACAGGTGTTGCATATTACTAATAGTATTAGAGTTAGGATATTCTTGGTCGAACAGGTGTTAGTATGTGACTGCAATAAAGGCAAAAGCCATTGTGAAAGAAAAAGAGAGAATTATTTTCTATTTTTGATACTTTTGAGAGGATATTAATTTTCTTCTTCTTGTATTGTCCTTAAATCTGCAGGTATGCATTTTCTACTTGGTTCTTCGAACACTTGACAATGTTGGTATGCTTTACCCTCTATATTTTTCTTTAATTTCCTTGTTTTGACTACGCTAATGCCGGTGATTGAATCAATTGAGTTTGTGCGATTACTCAAGGCCTATGTTATGGTCGGTGATAAGAATTGAATTAAATGTATTATACCAATTAAATCATGTTATGCTACTGGGAATTTGTTTCAGTTATTTCATAATAGACCTTGTCGAGTGTTGACTCCACCTCGTAGAAATAAATAGAAACACTAAACCATTGGGAATTGGAAAGGAGTTCTAACAAGGTGATATTTGCATAAAAATAGTTCTATTTTTATCTTGTTTGATGATGGTGCAACATATTCGTCTCTTGTCCAGACAACTCCTAGATGAATTAAAAAACCCATCAATTTGATGAGAAACCAATACAACTTAGATCTCTGATGCTCAGAGCTCAGAAATTAAGTTAGCTTTAATGGCCCTCATGTTTGAGTCTCTTTCAAGTCTTGCGATTCAAGTTAGAAAAACACCTATTTTATAAAGTTCACGTGTGATCAGCAATGAAATTCGCCAAAGAATGAGTTGCTATTCTCCTTCAAAATGTATTGGTGTTCTAGATTATTAATTTCTATTCAAACTAATTTGCTCTGGCTTCATATTCACTTCTCTGTAATTCTTTTGGACAGAGGATGATACAAGCATAGCTATGGACGTCAAAGTACCATCCTAAAGGCTTTTCATCATCACATATATGATTGTGAATGCCAATTTTCATGTGAGTTTTGGTATTTCTGCCTTGATATTAATTTTAACACACTTTTATTCCTCAACTTTATTTGATTTTACTGATTGAAGAGCACCCTAAAGACTTATTTGCACTCTTTAGAGTCTAGACTTTTCTCTTTTTATTTACTTTGTGGGTGCTGGAATGGGCATCAAGGATTAATTCATTTTGGCTTTACTTCCTCTGCCATGCTTTTTGGCTACTTAGCCCGAAGATACCATTATGTCTGCACGAGATGTTTATATGCTCATTATTTAGCATGTTGGAAAAAAACGAAGTGAAGGAAGCATTTTCAGCGTAATACTAATGTCTATTAACTATCTCAGACAACAAATAGTACTGTAAAATGATTTGGAAAAATATGAATATGCAAACAGTTTTGGAGCATTCCTCATGGATTGGAACACCAATTGGTATTTTCTAATATCCTACAAAATTGTGCACCACCAAATGAGGAAAGTGAAAACATTATTGGATTATGACTCTGGTTTTTTGCCCCTATATAAGGATAAAACTTACTTGGATACAAAACCGTATTGAATCCCTGAATATAGCAAAGGGAAAGGGCAGGCATATATCCTTTTCTAACTTCCAGATCTTTGGTACTAGCATAGTGCCATTTGGCCCTTTAAAAAGCACATATTCTTCCTACTTTTGGAGCTTTTAAAAGCAAAGCATACTCTGTTTTCCCATAATTTTTATTGTGAATCTAAAGATAAAAGATTAAACTTTACTTTTGAAATGTAATTGTCATTATTTCTTGCCATATGTAATGTACATGCATCATTTTCTAGTTTCTCATACATCTGGTGGCGATTGTTCTTCTTAAATTATTATCTTTCTATAATCACAAATTCAAAAATTGATGATAATTCTTCCAGGTATGTTTGGAAGGTGGTGGAATGGAATTGGATGCTTTATTGCCAAAAGTTCTTGAATCGACCATGATGTTTGATCTATGTTCCAAAAATGTTAAGATTGCTAACAGCTCCAAGAATAACCTAAGACAAGCCATACGCTCATTTGAAGCTACCTGGCAATTCAAGCGTCCAAAGGATTGGAGAGTTTCCGTTCTGGTTCCATCAGACATGGACAACAAGCGTCCAGCTTTGCCTTGCGCTCTTCATTCTATTCCGTGTTGCGGTCTATTTGTCCCTTTTTGTGTCATTGTTTCTGTGCAATTTGTAGTTTGGATGGTTTATTGTAGTTTCGAGCTTTATAGAGGATACAACATGAACTCTTTAATCCTTACTCATTTTTAGATAGGTTGTGTTGTATCACATTTNTATACTTCTAACTTTTGTATAAAAACATTTATATTGATAAATATAAGTTATACCTAAGGGATTACTTAAAATCAAAGGTTAAACCATTTAAGTCTAGCAATCCGCATCTCTGTCCAGGTTATTTTCTTTCAAGTTCTTCTAATTAATTGCCCCTATTTTTGCCATCATAAATCATCAAAACACCCCTAGCACGATCTTAATCAAGTCCAGAGGTTCAAGAGACTATAAAACTCAAAAAAAAAAAAAAAAGGTCTTCGACAACGCTGGAAAAACGCTGCGAAAGGTCTATCGCAACATTAAAAAAATGCTACAAAAGGGTTTACCGTAATGTTGAAAAAACGTTGCAAAATATTTTTTCGCAACTGTTAATAAACGCTGCAAAAAGTCTTCCCTCAATGACAACACCGACCCCCGCAACATTTGGAAAAATGCTGCAAAAAGTCTTTTGCATCGTTTTTTGGCCGCTGCAAAAGCTCTTTTTTGATGTAGTGGTCCCCTTCCTACCTTTCTTCTCGTGAATGCATTATTCATCAAACTAGTATTGTTGGTAAATAGGCTGTGTACTTGATAAATAGGCTCCCAAGTTGTGTAATCCAATTTCAATCATCATTGGAAGTCTTAAAAGGGAGAAAACATGACGTGTCTCACCTTCGAGTATCTGGTTGTGTTTGTTATGTTTAAACAATTTTTGCCTGTCACACATTTTCACACACGTATCAGTTGATCACAAGCCACAAGTAGGTTAATTCCTTCCTCTTCATGCTGCGTTTGTTACATTTTAGTGACATTACATATTAATCTTTCTTGTATCAAAATTCATTTCTAGAAACTAATGTTTGTCTTGATAAAAAAAAATTATTTTTGTAGATGAATAACGAAGACAAGGTCAGAAATTTTATTATTGCCTCTGTTTACATCGCAGACGATTAGTCCATTAGTGTCAGTTACTAAATTTATGACATGCTGGATAGTTTATGAAGAAGTCATCTAATTACATGGTTGAATTTACTCATGCGTATTCAAAAAATGTTAGGGAAAATGAGGTTTTTTCCCTTTATATAATGCATCTAAAATGACGTCGTTTTTGTTAAAATAAATAAATAATAAAATTGAAGAAAAAAATGACATCATTTTGAGGATGAAAAATGAACAGTGCCAAAACAAACGGGCTCTCATTAGTTTGACTAGATTACACTCGTATCACAGTATCCATTTCCTTTTCTTCCTCTGCTTATATGTGTCTTTTCAATTTAATTTAAATTAAAACAACGTTATAAGTTGGATCCTAGGTAGTGATTTGAAGTATAGTTGTGGATTCAAATGGTCTTTTTCGAAATTATGTATTAAAAGCTGAGGACCTCCACTGTAAAAAACAGAGCACATAGATCGCCCAAGAATTAAACCATAGATTGCCCAAGAATTCTACATAATCCCCAACAGCGCAGAGACATGGATCAGGTAGTAGAAGAAGTGGAGAAAGTCAAGAAGGATTTCCAGGAAACGTACAGCCAAACAATCAAATACGTTGATTCCATCCAAGAATATGGGAAAAAAACAAGCATTACAGAAGGAATTGAAATTGAAGAAGAGGAGAAGAAGAAAGATTCGTTGCCAAGATTAAATGGGTTGGCTCAGGATGGCTTGAATATGCTCCAATCACTCCAGTTCAAGCTTGATCTCCTGTCCCCACAACTTCCTTCCGTTGATTATGTTGAAAAGGCTCAAGATTTGGCTCAATCTTGGAAAAATCAAATCCAAAGGTGCCCACAAATCTGGCTTTTTCTTTTTATTTGATTTTAATTTGACGTTGACAGTTTATAATTGAATTGTTGTTCACATCTACGTGCACTGATATATGGGCCTGTTTTTGATGCAATTAAACAAATTTATATGCTTCTAATTGTATGCTTATGCACGTGTATTTGTGTGTGAATTATGTCTTTATGTTGCTTCTGTTTAAAAAAAATGTCAATTTTTTCTTGGAAAAATTATTGAATGTAATTTTATTTGTATGTTGAATTCGTATATATGCTCATATAGAGTGTGGCAGAATTTCAAATGCTTCTGTTAATTGGGTTATGATACTAGGAAAACGATAAATTACATGTAGCTGTGTATTATTTATTCAAATATATGTTTATGGAATGTGTGTATTTGTTTTAATACTGTGTTCATTTTGATGGTGTTGAAGGGCTCAAGCTTGGGTGTTTGCACGGAATAAACAAGCCCGGTGGCAAATATTAGTTCCACGTTCAAATGAATATGTTTAAGAGAGTGTGTAATTGACTTTATAGGATTTGATGGTATGAGAGTGTTAAGCTGGTTGTATGATTCTGTTGTTGTCTCACATTGCACAACCCACCCTTCCACAAGTAGAGAAAATAAAAAACACCGAAAAAAAAAATGCTTTTTATCCCGTTTTGTAACATCACGTTTCTATTGTGTTCCTTTTGAAATCTTTAATTTTGAGGAACGTGTAAACAAACTCAATGGGAATCAAAAACTATATACTCAACTTTATTCTCAACAAAGCTTCTGCAACCAAATTGGAAACTTATTCTTGGTGCATCTCTCCTTCTATGCTGTTTTAATGAGAATAAATAATATTAACTGATATCAATTCTCTGTGCAATTTCATTTTTTCCCATCATGGGCATTGTATCGTGTGTATATGTGGCTATAAGATTCTACATAGGATATGTTCGCTGAGAAGTCGAGGAGGAACGACAAGGAAAATGAGTAGGATGGAACATCTATGTATCCTGCTTTAGATTGTTCATAACAAGTGCGGAAAAGATACAGTATTGTTTTTGTGTAGGTTGGAATCAAACCTGAGAACAGAAATCCACGTTTTCATGTAATTTTTCTAAATTAAGTTTCTACTTTACTGTCCCACAAGTTTAGTCTAATCAGAGAGCCAAATAATGAAATTGGATTGATTAGGTAAAAAACTTTGTTTTCACTGGGATACCATAGCATTCCTCTCGCAGTTGCTTTTATCTCCTTTACTATTTGACCATATGCTGCATGTCAAACAAAGGGCCAAATGTGAACTTGTGTTTGTTTCTGCATTTATGATTGATACTTTAAATTCCACTGTATAACTTATTTACCCAATTTCTGTTGAATTTTTAGTCTGCGGATAGGCCTAAGGAATGCAAATTTGCAAGCAAAGACAAACATGAAGAAATCTGCTCAAAAGGAGGTAATTTGCAAGCTTTTTGTTCTTTTTCTATGTATATATGTGGAGTTTTGTCCTGGCCCGATGTATACCTTGAATCAAGTCAGCTGGTAGAGAAATCATTGCAACATTTCTTTTTGCGTAACTTCGAATTGAAGTCTTAGGCATTGCTATTTTCCTGATAAGTTACATTTTATTTTTTGAAGAGAAAAGAAATTAATTGAGGCAAATTGTTATCAAGTACTCAATTTTAACACTGATTTGCTGTTTACAGAGAGAGCTGCTTTTGGGAGGTGGAGAAGAGTCTACCATTCGCAGGCGCAATCTACAGTATGTATATTGGCTATCCATTATGGTCTTGAAAGAATTAATGTATTTCGTAGAGTATGAATGTTGAATCATGCATGATGAATCGAAATTCTTATTATTCAGAACAAAAACTGGAATGACCTCTGCAGCTGAAAGCATCACAGAGAGCCTTAGGCGTTCTCGGCAGCTCATGGTTCAGGTCATTACTCGTGTTTTTCTGTCCAAGGCATTTTAGGTTATCTTTTGTGGTATGTGATCCAATTTTTTCTGGGCTGTGTATCAATAGGAGGTTGAAAGGAGTGCAGGCACACTCATGACATTTGGTAAGTTCATTTATTACTAACAAAAAGGCATACTGCTCATCCAATTGTTTCTAATAACTTTACGTCTAAAGCCCTTACTGTAAGAATATCTTATGGTACTTATTATGTGGCCTCATGGACATGTTCTTCGTTAAGAAAGATTTTTTGTTATTACCCACTCACCAGACAGACGCACTAGCAGTAAAAGAAAACCACTTAAGTTAGTTTCTTAATTATTTCTCGACACACTAACCCATGCCCAAAAAAAAGAGAAAGAAAAGAAGACGTATTGTACTATGCTATCATAATAGAGACATAATTTATAACTAGGGTAGTGAATTGAAAAGCTTTCATCCTTCGGCAACCTAGATAAATGACGAGAGCCTATTATTCAGAGGTCAATGCTGAGGTGGCAGTGTATTAGCCTGATTTCTTGTCAGACTTTAAATCGACATGGCTACTTTTATATTATCCACAAAAATGATGGAAAACTTAATGTTCCTAGATGATTCCAAGATCTAGATGTCTTAACCCATAATCATACAGAAGCATCCTATGAATTCCGATGTAACCACAAAGGCTAGACTCTTTTACTTGTGAGACAACTAACAAGTGCATTATGATTGCTATTGCATAACTATATTAATGATAAACATAAGAGGAGAAGTTTAGTTGCAGCAAGACAATCCAAATAATTTAGCTGAAGCAAGGAACCTATAATGTTATGCAGTCGTCAAACCAGTTCAATTTAATTGAACTCGGTATTTTTTGAAAAAAGAGAAAGAAAGGATTACATTCCCTTATACATCTCATTTTCATTTTATACCTTTTTAATGAATCAAACTCCTGCAATAGCTGCTTTTCAACTTCCCTCTCATGACTATCCCCCTTCTTTTGTCTACTATATCAGTTTTCCTTTTTCAGAAATGTACAAGGGAAAATTCTGTGAATATTTCCTTGTATTGCTAAAGCATGACATCAGTCAATGGTATCACTCCATTCAAGGGGTCCTTCTGGAGCTGAATAGAATTTGAAAATCTTCTCTTTCAATCTACTTTTTTCGAGCCTTTTATTGTGTCAGCAAAATAGGGTTACGGATTTGTGATAGAATGTCATTAGAACTATATAATGAGCCGGAGTATAAGAACTAAGTGCTTTAGTGTGTGGGAACCATTTCTTGGTTCTGACTTCACTTGGTGGTGATGTAGTGCATGGACCTGTAGCACAGATATACAGTGTTTGATGTTCTAGTTCCAACATTGGTATGGAAATAGTAGTGTAACATAGATGACTACGAACACAATCGGATTAATCAATTCAAAAATTAAAGAAGAGGAGAAAGTGAGGAAGAAAGAAAAGAGAAGAGAGAGAAAATTTGAGGAGAAGTTTTGTATTTTTATTCAATATCGAAGCTGTTCTATTACAAAATAAAGAGCCTCTCTATATAGAATCTAAAGTAGAAGAAATAAGGAAAACTAGGGTTTCTCTCTAAGGAAACAAATTGAATTGTTTTAAAAACACATCAATAGAAAATAAGGACATAACTTAAAATTTAATTGATTTAATTTTTCTTACGCCCAGAATAGAATTTCCATGTTTCATCATTCCCGCTCGATTGAAAAGAACTCAACTATGGCGATGTATAATCTAGGTAGGTGTCCAAAAACTTTATATCAAACTAACCGAACTTATCTTCAATAATCTAAGTAGCATCGCGAGGTGGACAACCCTTCCAACGCACCAAAAACCTTTGAAAATCACCATCTTGTGAAGCAATAATCTAATTATCGAGCACCTCATCGATGATATCTTAAAGTAAATATGGTCACATGGGCCCAAGGGGCGGGCGAGGAGTCTGTCTTACATAAATATTAGACTGTAAAATCGGAGGCTCGTACATGCCTCGTTAAGGATATTTTTTTTTGAAAGGTAATCAAATATTATATTAATCAAAGTTAATATACAGGAAGTGTATCATCAATACAAATCAGAAAGGAACAAAGAAAAATTAGGCAGCCCATCTATATGCCTAGTAG
>CAIGRT010051167.1:0-10639 GCA_903798405.1 Fraxinus platypoda | reverse complement strand
ACCATTTTGCTGAGGAGTGTATGTTACTGTTCTATATCTTAAAATTTCACATTCTTTACAAAGAGAATCAAATTCATGATTACAGAATTTCAAACCATTATCTGCTCTAAGTGCCTTTACCTTCTTATTAGTCTGATTTTCAATCATAAGTTTCCATTGCCTGAAATTAAAAAAAGTATCAGATTTGTTTTTCAAAAGAAAAGTCCAAATTTTTCTTAAAAAATCATCCACAATCAATAAGTAAAATCTGAAGCCACTTAAGGTATTTACAGAAGCAGGCCCCTACAGGTCCGCATGTAAATACTCAAGAATAGAAGTGGATTTGTGAATTCCAATTTTGAAAGGCAATTTATTTTGTTTTGCAACAACACAGTCTTCACAAAATTTAAGACTTTCAATGTTATCATTTCCAAAGCATTTTAGTTTATACAAAATCATCAATACCTTTTCACTAATATGGCCTAGTCTCCTATGCCAAATCAAGGTTTTATCAACATGAGTCTTCACACTGCAGAGCTGTTACCAACTAGAGGTTCAACTTGCAGTATGAAGATCCCATTGGATCTAGGAGAAAAAATAATCTCTTTTGAGTTGAGACTTATTTTGGTAAGACATTTATGAATTTTTATCTCATATTCATCATCCAGTTGTCCCAAAGAGATCAAGTTTCTTTGAAGATCAGGAACATATCTTGTCTGAAACAGTTCAAGAATTTGATTATTATCCAGCAAGAGCTTAAGGTTACCAATCCCTTTAATTTGACAGGTCATATTGTTTTCCATTTGAACTTGACCACCACTAAGGCCATTAAAGTCAGTAAACCACTCTTTAACAGGGCACATATGGAAAGAACATCCAGAGTCAAGAACCCATTCATTCAGATTTCTTTTAGTTGATGCAACAAGGACAACACCTTGTATTTCAAATTCATCATTGCAAACAATGTCTGCAGACCCATCTGTATTAAATTTTGCTTTCATATCAGATATTTTCTTATAGCAATCTTTTATATGATGTCCAGTCTTGCCACAATAATAACATTTTATGTCTTGCATCTTTGGTTTGGACTGGTTCTTATTTTGATTTCTGAACTTAGGAAACTGTGATTTTCCTTTCTTAAGAGAGTTGTAATTGGATTTTTTTTCCTTTCTTGTTCTGATTTTCTTTTTCTCTGACATTCAAGCCTTCTCCAAACTTAGAATCTTTAACTTCATTTTTTAATTCCAGTTCTCTGTTCCTTAGAGATGATATCACAATATCAACGGTAAGTTCAGTTCTTCCATACTCTAAAGCATTTCTTAGATCTCTGTATCTATCACCCAAACCATTCAACAGAGCAGCAACTTGTTGATCCTCGGATAGCTTTTCATTACAATCTGTTAGTTATTGTATCAATTTAGTGAATTTATCAATGTTTTCTTCCAGTTTGGAGGAGGGATTAAATCTAAAATTATAGAATTGTCTTAGGAGGTAGCATTTGTTGGGCATGGTCTTAGTTAGATAAAGAGATTCAAGTTTAGCCCAAAGAGGTATTAGTGGTTTCTCCAACCTTTCTGATTACAGTGTCAGACAAGTGAGGAAATAGAGAACTCCAAGCTATCTTATCTAACTCTCGTCTCCTATAAACACTAAATTCAGGAAGCCAAGTACCATCAATAGCAGCAACACATCTCTGCTGTAACAACAAAGCCCCAATTTTCTGACGCCACAAACTAAAATCCCCAATCCCTCTCCAAATCTCTACTTCAATTTTTTGTTCAGTAGACACTATCACAAACAGACTCACAACATATTCAAGTTTATCTTTCAAACATAATGCAACAAGTATAGACAGTAAAATAAAGAACAATAGTAAAGGTAGTATATGATCAGCAAGTATAGATATATTGAACATGATTGTCAGTTTGACAGGTTTAAGGGGCGATAACCCTGTAATCCCCTACTCCCTCAGATTCTCAGATCCTCAATGAGATCTTGGACAAAGGAAAGCAGAAGAGGATTAATTATCTTAATAACCAAATCAAAAACAGACAAAACAGTTTAACAATTGTACTAAGAAATCAGAAAGGTTCAGAGAATTATACCAGAGCTGAAACCTCAATGTTTCAGTGAAGAGGGAGTATATGAAAAATACCAAAACCTGATCAATTTTCCAGAATGGAGTACCAAGAACCAACAGTCACAACAACTCAGTATGACCAGGACTGAGTCAGGTAAAGCCAGCAAGAATCGAAGTGAGTCAACTCAACTCACCGTCACTCAGTACGAGTTAACAAAGAACCTCAACTCAGTAGCGAGTTACAACCAAAACACCAAGAACTCAGTAAAAGAATCAAGATATCAAAGAATCAGAACCAGAAATAAGTTCGTTTTTTCACAAAGAAAAACACGTATCAAAAACTGATAGTCAGCTACTAAGAGATACGAAGAAGAAGGTTTTCAAAATTAAATGAAACACACAGTTTCAGAAAACCAACATTTTATTTTTCAAAAAAAAAATAAAATCAAAGATTTTGAAAAACCATTTAGATATGTAAATCGTTCCAACTATAAACCCTAATCCTCCTTAAAATGAGGCTCTGATACCATTTGTTGGTCACAGAATCGAAGTTTCACAACACAAATAAGTAACCATGAAAATAATTACAGAATCGAAAGAACACAAAGGATTTTTCGCCCCTTTGGGCCCAGATGTTCAGCTTAAAGGCTACTCACCCGTTGAGCATCCACTACGAAGTTATTGCTCGAATCCACTAAAAATCACAAAGAACAGTACAACAAATGTACAATTTCTTCACTAAGTTTCCTCTAGCCTCTCATATACAAGTTTTCACTCCACAACACTAGTGTATACACAATACACTCAAGAATATCACTAAGACATTACAGAGATCACAACCAAAAGATCTCAAGAAACAAAACCAGAGAGAAAACACTCGAGAGAGAAGAACAAGAGAAAACCCTAGAATATGAAAAACCAACTCAATCGAAGAATCCAGAATAGGGTTATAAAGTAACCCCCCAAATTACTTAATCCAACGGTCCAGGATATGCCAAGTGTAAAGCCAAGATTATGCTATTAATTAAAACAGCAAACTGATGGCCCAAACAACACAGCAAAACCCAACACCAAAAATTAGAGAGGCCCAAAAGATAGAATAGAGAGACGGCCCAAATCAACAGTAGTGTTTCCAGCAGCCAATCATTCTATCGTTTCTTGAACACAGAGTTGTACATGATTTTTGGCTCATTCTACCGATGTAGTACTCAAACAATTTTTGATATCCATTCGGAATATAGAGGAAGGAAAAAGGAGCATGAGACTAGGGGAACGCAGCGGAGATGCGAGGAAGAGGGAAGGATGGGGCACTGAACTAGACAGGTTGTGTTGGGACGAGGAATAAGATGAGATGAAGAAGAAGAAGAAGACAAAATAATTTAGAATTTTGTTGGAATATAGAATTTAGTTACAAGAAATTTGCACAAGTGAAACAATTTTTTTTCTAAATGCACCTTCAGGCTTCAAGTTAGTTATTTTTATTAACTTTTTAATGATTTTTTCTTTTCAAAATGTACCTTCAAGTTAGACCTGCTAAATGTGACAATATTAGTCATGTCCAGTGTATTACACATACCACAAATTTTCGAATTTTAGACAAGCGAGTCTGAAAACGGGACAAAATATGTTTGTAGGTAATTTTCTTCTTTATTTTTAATTTATGCACTAAATGATGCAATCCAATCTCCGTTGAATAATTCAACGTGAAAAATATTCAGATAGGAAAGATCAACATGAAAAAATATGAAGACACGTTTGGTGCATTGGACAAAAGTCGTCTAGAGTTCTTTTGAGAATTTATTAAAAGGTATGGAATGTAGATGCTAAGATTAGAATGTTTGGGATGTAACAACAAAGTTATGAAAAGTATGGGATCTCTACTGCAAACTTTCTTTTGAGTATAATTGAGACATGTTTGGCATGTGGGACCAAACATGATTAAGAAATAAATATATATGACAAAATTTCAAAATTTTCAATTTATGTTGACTTGTGTTATCGAATTGG
This sequence comes from Fraxinus platypoda, assembly GCA_903798405.1. NCBI lineage: Eukaryota > Viridiplantae > Streptophyta > Magnoliopsida > Lamiales > Oleaceae > Fraxinus > Fraxinus platypoda. Next base: position 6,573 of record CAIGRT010051167.1, on the reverse strand, counting down.
TATCTTGCCCCTGTTTTGGTAGATTTTAATTTCAATCAAAGTCAACAATTAATTTTAACTACATATTTTATGGGTCCCACGACTTTTCAACCACACATTTTATCAACTCCTATCAAAATCTGATTTTTATTCCCACCAAACAGAGGCATGTCATTGACTTCTACGTCAAGGAATACAAGAATTGAGGAGAATATATCTGAAACGAGATTTCTTTTGTGTACTCCAACTCCCATCTTAAATCAGCAATTGAGATGTCGGGAACATGCTAGAAAGATACACGTTCAGTATACTGGATTGGATACGACTGAACATAATTAAGAAAGAGAGACATATGATGGAAGCACTACAATGTATTAACGACCCCAAAATTAGATATTTAATGAACTCAAGTACCGTATAATGAAAGGTAAACAGAGTATGATGTAAATGTGCTCAATTGCCATCAAAACATTCTTTTCTTCTGTTCTTTTACTGTAATCTATTGGATATTATTCCTCAAGGAAGTAATAGAACTACACATAGCTTAGATCAATGTTTCACTTACTATTCCCTTCTCTTTTCTCTTCCTAATATCTCCCATGTTCCAATAGGCCTTGCACGTGTAAAATGATGCATTAAATGGGGAGGGCTCCGGTATTATCCTTCTCGTCACCAAATATGCGTTGCCGGAAGTCAGTTACCATGAGGGGAAGTCCTTCCCTTAAAGACACAGTCGGCTGCCACCCAAGAAGTTTTTTGGCTTTTGAAATGTCGGGCTTCCTCTTGTGGGGGTCATCCTCGGTGTTTGGCCTAAACTCGATCTTAGCATTCCTATCGATTATCTCTTGCACAACCTATAAACCACAGCGAATCAATTAGTCCCCGACTAGTACACAATTCCAACAATAAAAGATTCAAAACTTCGAACGTGCATGGACGTCCTAAATCAACTACCCACATTGAAATTTTTTAGAAATAATAATTTTCTAGTTGGATTTTTGACAAATCCATCACTACATTATTTTCTTTCATATTGTACAAATATAAACATGAGGCGTGCGGCGTGCCAAAGATTGTGCAATGGAATCATCTTCTAATTAGCCAATTCTTGCAATTTAATAGCTTGTGTTAGCAGGAATAGACTGCTGCTGATACCCCTATATATATTCCATCGCTTAACATGAAATCTTGAATATATGAATATGATGCAAATGAACTCTACTGTGCTAGAGTATTAAATCAACCTGAGCAAGTTCAAGCATTGTAAATTCACCAGGGTTCCCGAGATTGAAAGGACCGACATGATCTCCTTCCATCAATCGTATCAAACCTCCCACCTGGTCATAACAATGTAAAAATAAATTTCTCAGTAGTTCAGTTTTCCACCATAATTTCAGTGGATAACAAATTGAGACGTGCGAAGACTGATTCCTCGGACATCAGAAGCTCACACCAGATGGAGACGAAAGATCAAGCGACAAATTGTTTCATCCTTTGAGAAGAACAAATGAAACTAATTAAGAATGGTTTTGAATCGAGTTTGGTGGATTGTGCATATAACTGGTCATTGTGTTTCCCCTCATTGATGAACTGTTAGTGTTTAGATACTATTTGGAATGATATATTAATATTGATACACTGTATAACATTCAATTAGTGTCTCTCACTGATCATGATTGGACGATGTTACGAACTTACGAGACTTCCATTCTTACAATGTGATGCCTTTCAGTGTTCAAAACTTGCCATATCTTGCCGGTAATAATCTAACGGACTCATCATCAGAGATAACGTAATGGAAGAATGAAATTGGGACCATAGCTCTTACAATGACTCAATGAGACTGCAGCAAAAATGAATGCCTCAATCGAAAAGATTGCAGGGACATAGACAACTTACCAAATCAGAAACATATTGGAAGCTCCTAGTTTGCTTTCCATCCCCATAAACTGTCAAAGGTTCTTTTCTCAAGGCCTGCACAAAACACTTTACGACATGAGTAGGGAGCAGTTATAAATAACTAGTCATGCATTAATTCCAATTACTAGTCTTCGTAATCACTTCTCAAGGAAAACAACATTAATGGCATGTTTGGTAAGGACTCGAAAGTATCGAACATTCTCAAGGGAAAAAGAAGCTAAAATCCTGTTTTTATTATATTGTCTAGTACGCACATCAAACATGCACTAAAAGGAGATTCAAAAGAAGGATGAGCTAGCAGCATTTGAACAAACCTGGGCAACAAAATTGCTGACAACACGTCCATCATCGATGCACATGCGTGGACCATAAGTGTTGAAAATTCTAGCAATTCTCACCTGAAAAACAATTAAATTATATTCGTGTAGCTAATAACGCACATACTGTTGGATGGAAAAATTTATGGACGATGGACCTCGAGGTTAAGTCCTCTGTGGTAATCCATGGTCAAGGTCTCAGCTGTACGCTTGCCCTCATCATAACAACTTCGAACACCTGCTCCCAATTCAAAACTAATGGAGGTGGAATAGTACTTCCAATTGGATAACAAATTTGATTGGTAAATATCGACTTCTTAGTTCTCCAAATTATTCGTTCTAGAAGTGAGTGACTAGATAAACCTTTATGTGACAAATAAACAATCAACTATGCTTTGAGTGAACACTATTAAATGCAGCCACAGAGACAAGATATACAAATAGACTACAAAAACAAGCTTCTAGTTCCTAAACTAGTATCAAATGATGATGAAATTTTCTCATTTAATAATCTAAACCAGATAAAGTTCCTTTTAAACATATCTCCATTGGAATAAACACAACACATAGTCTAAAAGTAACAAGTCATCTTAGCTGTCTCACCAATTGGATTGACATTGCCCCAGTAAGTCTCGGCCTGTGGATGCTGCAAAGGATCACCATACACCTCACTGGTGCTTGTAAGCAAAAACCGGGCGCCAACCCGCTTTGCTAGCCCCAACATGTTCAGTGTTCCCATCACATTGGTCTTGTGATTTCTAGCAAATAAAATTAAGGAATCTTCCCAGAATACCAAAATTGAATACAGACCAGCATAATTCTCATCAACTTTCCATACTAAAGAAAGCATACACGTGAAGCACAAAAGAATGGAGGTGTCAACTAGTTTAACTTGTTTCCACGCCAAATTCTAGAATTAACATGTAGACAATATTGTGAAGTACTCTTGGACAGTACTAAAATCAATGTTGTCTAAATCTGAAGATTGTAAACTCTAAGGGGATCTACGAATATTTACAAATTTCAGGGAAATGAGCACAACTGCATTTAGAAAGAACATTTTATTTCCCAATTGAGGATTTACAGAAATTGTCTTTTTGAGATTTTAGAGGGACATTTGGAAGATGTAGCTGTTCTACAGAAGATTAACTAGTGGAATCGGAACCTTACACATTCCCTTTCAAATTGAAAGTACAATTAGAGATTAAAATCAAGTAGTTAATTTAGAATAGAAGATTTAAAAGGATATAATTGTCTTGACAGGGTTGTACTTGTAATGAACAGGAGATGCGGGGCAAGCCAAATGGTAGATTTGGTCCACCTCTAGCAGAATGGGCTCAACTACATCATGTCGAATGAGCTCAAACTTGGGGTTGTTTAAGTGGGATAAAAGATTTTCCTTACGTCCTGTGAAAAAATTATCAACCACAATCACACTGTCGCCACGTGCTATCAAACGATCCACCAAATGGCTCCCCACAAATCCAGCTCCACCGGTAACCAAAATCCTTAAACTTTTACTTTTCAACCCCAAAGGAATTTTTCCACCTGCACCATCAAGTTTCTGTCAAAATACTAGTGCAATATCAAAATTTCATGCCATTGCTCGCCTACCATGGATGCATCACATCTCAACCAGTGAAATGACCATGCACATGAAAAGGCACACCTGCGCTCTTGGGTCCTAACTCCATTTTCCATTTTGGTATGATTAATTTCCATCAAGAAAATATCTTCTTAAAAATTTCAGTGTATTGATAATACATAAACATCGTAAAGTCTTAAATGGTTACAGAACAATGAGAAAACAGTTAAAACACACTGCAAAAAGGTGCAAAAACATTTCATGCCTCTTATTCTATCTCATTAATTTATCGGAGTTTTGCCAAGAAATTGGTATCCATTGAAAAACCAAAAGCTTTGACTCGCAAAACCAGTTTGCTGAAAGCTAAACTGGGATGGAGATCATTCGTTATAGGATTATGCTGTTTGTACACTCCCTCCTTATACTATGGATGACATTTGCTTTGTTGTCAAAAAAGGATCGGCTGAAAAAACTTTTTTTTTTAAAACTATCCAATTATATTATACCATGTGGCAGAGTGTAAGGAATAATGCAAAAGATGATGTAAGAGATGATGTACACCAAGCATGATTGTTCATTATATGACACTTTACTCAAAAAATGTCAAAACTTCCCATATATATTTTGACAGCATTTAATTCGTGATATGATACAGCCTAACAGCAACAATTAAGGTCATGTCAATTTTTTCAATTAGATTTATGACCTAAGAAATGAATTCACTTACAAACACAACCAACTGATTTCTTACATAAGAAAGAACTTCAGAACAGAATTCTTGAGAAATTTCATAGAACTTGTACAATTAAACTCAAACATTTCACCAAATAGTGTAATATATATTTTTCATATTCCGACATGAAAGATCAAATACTTCATACGACAACAAATTATTGAACCTTTTCTGCATCACTACCCAATAACCCATAATTGGAATAAAAAATAGTCTCTACATGTTTCTTCCCTATCACAACATCCTTCCTTAAAAGAAAAGAAAATTCAAAAAATATACACAACCTAATTTCTAAGAAAAAATAATTGAACACTACATCAAAACTAAAATTAACCATGATTTTGGCTGCTAATACCTGCACTAATTGGTAACACATTTCACCAAATAGTGCAAAGTTTTTCATATTCCCATTTCCCACATGAAAGATCAAATACTTCATACATCAACATATTATTAACCTTTGCCTGCATCTACTACCCATAAAATAAACTCTACATGACAAAACCAAAAAAATGTCAAACAAATTGTCAAAATGAAATCTAGTTTTGAAGAAAAAAATAATTAAACTATACACTAAAAACTAAAATTAACCCACGATTTTTATTGCTAATACCTGCACTGTGGTGCCCAATTCCATCGCGCAACTCATACGTAATTCTTCGGGGCAATTGAATGGGCTCATTGGATTCAGCGATCCACTCATAACGCGACAGCGAAACAGAGGGAATGATAGCGAAAACCATACACGATATCGCAATTCCAACAAAAAGACACACCAATCTTTGCTCTCGAAGCAGATAATAAAATGGATACGTTACAGAAATTCTCTTCTGACGCTTCTTAATACAACTTCTTTTCAACAACTGGTCAGTACCCATATCTTCTTTTCTCCCAAATCACTCTTTTTCAAAAGATTTTTCTCTTAATTGCACTGAAAATTATGCAGATTCGAAATTGTGTGGCACGAAGGAAACAGGGTAAAAAGTAGTAAGAAATCAGGTGGGATCTGTTGACAGTGGTTGATAAATGTTTGTGTGCATGTATGTATGCATACAGACTATTGATACATGTTTGTATATGCGTGATGTAGAGAGAGAGAGAGGGGTCTTTATGTGAGAAAGACTCAAATAGTGATCTAGGATGGCGGAGAAGGAGGGCTTTGCATGAAATTTCGCCGTAAGATCGCTATCTGGGGCGAGACTCTTGCTTCTTTCCATTAACTAATTTCCACGTTCTTAAGACCATGTTTGTCTTAGCTTAAAACGTGTACTTAAAACATTAATAAATAAGGAAGTTTTAAAAAAGTAATTATTTTTTATCAATCTAAGGGTGTGTTTGAGTCACATTATTTTGGAAGAATGTATTTTGGAATAGTAGATTAATGGAGAATGTGTGGTTAAAAAAGAAAAAAAAGTTATTGATGTGATAGAAAATATTATTTTATTGAAAAATGTGTGGTTGAAAATTAGTAGAATAATGAGAATGAAAATTTTAATGTGACTCAAACAAGGACTAAGTTGAAAATATTGTAGTGTAATCTTTTTTGCTTAAAAGTGGCCTGAAAGAAAGTAACTTATAAAATTAGTAGAATAATGAGAATGAAAATTTTAATGTGACTCAAACAAGGACTAAGTTGAAAATATTGTAGTGTAATCTTTTTTGCTTAAAAGTGGCCTGAAAGAAAGTAACTTAACCAAAATGTTTGGAAATGAAAATACGAAATATGTAAATAAAAAAATTAAAGGAAACTTCACCAAACATACACTTAAATATTAGAATTATGCTACTTGTAAATATTATGCCTTGTTTTACAAGGCAGATTGAAGCAAAAGTCACCAAAGGTCCACGCTTCACCTCGCCTCGTCCCTTCCACGCTCCCATTGAAGAGATTAAGAGCCCGTTTGGTACAGATTCTCATTTTCTACAGTAAATCAATTCTCATTTTCAACCACACATTCTTCAATAAAATAATATTTTCCATCACATCAATACTTTTTTCTTCTTTTTCAACCACACATTTCCCATCATATCACTATTTA
>CAIGRT010051150.1:0-14024 GCA_903798405.1 Fraxinus platypoda | reverse complement strand
AAAAAAAAGGTTTCAATAAGATGGTCCAATACATTAGGCCCCTGTTTAGTGATGATTAAAATCAGATTTTTAAAAGATTTTGATAAAAAATGATGAAATGTATGGTTATAAAGTGTAGAGTTAAAATTAATTGTTGACTTTGATTTCGATTAAAATCTGAATTTTAATTTATACCTAACAGGGGCTAAAATTTAATGAAACCCAATTTAAGTATGACTTGTGCGGCAGATTGACACTCATTTGACTTCTAATTTCATCCCATTGATCATTTGTGCTATTCTTAAACATCTTTGAGCCATTTGACTCCTTCAAGACCTATACTACCAACCCACAATTATTTTGAATTTAATTACAATTCAATAACTCATGATTTGAAATATAGAAATTGCCCATTACTGTAAAAAACAAAGTCAAGCGAATACCAAAAGATCCAAAATTTCAACATTTTTCAGGTGGAAAATTATATCAATCAAACACAATTAATTGACAATTTATAGGAAAACAATTTTAGACAATTCAATTCCCTAAAATTCATTTTCTTTCCATCCAAATTTCACTTTTGCAATCAAATGGACCCTAAATGTATGCTTCTTTTGGAGCAATAGTTCAATACTCTTCTGGAATATTGAAGTTTTAATGTTATGTCAGGCTCTCAAAGAGCAGATAATATTCTTTCAGATTAATTTTACGTTTTACTTCTTCAGGAGCAGCAACAAATTAAAAATATCAATTAAATATGACAAATAATATATTTTAAGTTATGATAAATTATAATAAGCAAATCGAAACAANAAAGAGCAGATAATATTCTTTCAGATTAATTTTACGTTTTACTTCTTCAGGAGCAGCAACAAATTAAAAATATCAATTAAATATGACAAATAATATATTTTAAGTTATGATAAATTATAATAAGCAAATCGAAACAAAAATTGAATATATACAGTGTAGTGAGTATATTTTATATATAACAACCAATTAAAGAAAACATGGTAGTTTATCAATTGGAATTCATGTGTAGATGCGTGCATTAGAATAATTATTTGATTTAGTCATGCAATTTGTACAATTGAGTCTATATGCAATTTTTTATACTGAACAACCAATTAAAAGAATATATGATCTGTAAGTGGCGTTCCAAAATATATTTTGACGTTAGGACCATCGATCAATGTTTTTTTTTTTTTGCAAGAATTCGATTACTGTTCACGTACAGATTTCTCATGAATGAACCATTGTATTTTAATCATAATAATTGAATTTGAAGAAAAATGAGTTGTGAATGTGTTGTCAAGAGTGCATGACGATCGGACCGCAGAATGCTAAGATAAACGTTTTGATCATAGTTGCACAAGCTTTCAAGATCTTGAGAATTTTTGCAATGTTGATCTCAAATTTTCTCTCTAATTTGGATGAGTTTTTTCGTGTTGATAACGTGTTATAAAACTAAAGGAACATGTGAGAAATATAAGAGAAAATACAGAGAGTCAAAACTCAAGCGTATATATTATTGAGAACCAATGCCTCATATGTATAGAGTACAATAAATTTTTTTTAGAGTAGATATGACTTATCTAAGTATTATGATAAGACTAAGTAATCATCAATAATTATCTTAAAATTTACAATGACAATATTTTTTCCCCTCAATTCAGACTATACAAATAGAATATTTGACAAACAGTATCATCAAGATCGAATGTAGTATTAATAGAATGTTGAAGATGAGGCACTAATAAAAAAAAATTAATCACATAACTACTACAATGAACAAAAATTGATGACTTTAAATAAAATGAAAATGTGTTGCAACAAATAAAATTTAGTGCCAATATGATTACTGCACACTAGAATGTACTATGTAAAATGTAAGTTTACGCAATATCTGTAAAGTTTAAACACCCCTATACACACGATGCATTTTGTAAATTCCATTATAATATCTATTACAAATAGCACATTTAAAATATTGTTCGAACTTCTTCTTTACACTATCCTTCATCAATGTGTCTCAAAGAGGCTACAAAATCAAATCATTTGTGAATTTTGCATCTTATTGATTTCTAGGGCTTTTGATTCTTCACCTTCTAAAACTTTGTTATGCTTGTTATTACCATTAGACCATTCTTCTTATCTTTTTAGGCAAATCGATCGAATATTTGCCCCAAAGTACATCAGCAATTGGAAGAAATCAGTTCTCTTGTGATTAAGTTCTTTACACCGGTCCATGTTCTTCAACTGGCATAAGCACTCGTAATAACTTCATTGCTCAATTAGTTTTGAGCACATTGTCTCGTAGGCAAACTATACCCGTTAATTCATTGAAAAGTCGTTTTCTTTTCCATGCCATCCCATCTCAGAAAGGTTTTTAATTAGCAATCTCATATCTTAGTGTGTGAAACTTTAATTCCCATAAAGTAGTTGTAGGTCAGAGCAATGTACTATGTGCATGAACACTTATTCTCACTACCTTAACTGACCTTCCTCTTCGACTAGATATTTTATGTGAATTGGGTCCCATCAATTTGTAGCTAACCTAACTTTATATGCTCTTTACTTGCTAGAAAATATTGAGTGGATGACTACATATCCAATGAACCTTGACGCGTTTTTGCCATTCGTCATTGGACCCTCAAGCAAGAATTAGTGCCTCTTTTGGCCAAGATAAATTAAATTTACTTGTACTAATTTAATTTACTTTAAATTAATAAGTTCCTGTTTGGTAAAAATTAAAATTAAAATTTTAATTTTAATTTAAATCAAAGTCCACAACTAATTTAACTACATATTTTATAAGACCCACAACTTTTCAATCACATATTTCATCAATTTTTATCAAAATTTACTAAAAATTTGATTTTAATCCACATCAAATAGAGTAATGTTATTTATTATCATTATGATGGAACAGTGACAACACATTATTCTTCATATTTCTCTCTCTCTCTCTCTCCACCTTTATCTCATAAAAACGGAACTGCTCAATCCCATTATTTCACATAGAATGCCAAATCACCGATGTTCCATCATTATAATGATAAATAACATTATTCCATCAAATAAAGGCTAAGTAAGTTCGGTTATAAATAATTTTTTTTTTGTCAAATTTGAAAAATAAATTAGTTAGAGAGTACACTTGGCTTAGCTTAAAAGGATGCAGTAAGTTTTAAAGTAGGTAAATTTTTTATTTATCAAAACTGAAAATAAGCATGTTACTTTTATTCAAAATAAGTAACTTTTTTCATTTAAAAACAAAATAATGTATACATACAATTTATTAAATGTAATAAATTTTACTTACTTTAATCATGCTTTTATTTTGAAAATATTCCTTACCTTTTATCAAAATAATTACATACATTCAAATATACTCGAAATCAAAATATATACAAAACAAACTTTTTACTTGAGCAAATACGCTCCTATTTATGCAATTTGATCAATTACTAGTTCCATGCCAAATACCTAACCCATAATTAGGTATGTGCAAAAATCATCGCTGCCAACCGATTGGTTCTGAAAATCGAGAACTCGACACAATTCTCGTTTCTTAGTTTAGAAACAAAAATTTTGACCAGTTCTCTACTTGTCTGTGAAAAAAATTATCAATGCTTAGTCATTTAAATTTGGTGAATGAGAATTAGGGTACATGTTTTGTCACTTTCATTACCTGTTGTTTCCGTAGTCCAATTATCCAATGTCGGTAACATCGAATCTGCCATTTAAAACTTAAGGTATTCAGTGCATTATTATTATTATTTTTTTTTTCTCTTTTCCGTAGCCACTTGCATAACCCTTTTCATCTGAGTTAGATCTTTTCCGTAGCCACTTGCATAACCCTTTTCATCTAAGTTAGATTACTTTAAGTTTGGTTAAATTAAAGCATTGAGAAATTGGCAGTTAAATGACCCATTGTCAATAAAAGCTTGTTTGGAAGTGTTTAGATTATAAATACTTTTGGTCGAATTATTTTTATCCACATATTTTATAATATCTGTTGACCTCGATTTCTACAGGGATGATGTAGCCAACAAATCTTGGCACCACTCACATCCACGTAGCATTTCTCTTACACACTTGTACAAATTGTTAGTAAAATATGACATTCTCCAAAAGTGGGGGAGGCGACCCATACACTTCGATAGTAAAGTCAGTCGATATATTTGGGTGTGGAACGTGCGAAAGATGTGAGTCACAATAGTCTTCGGGCACCAAGGGTATATGAGATACCAAACATGAGAGCAATATTACATAGAGCGTGTAAAATTGCATTACTTTCAAATGACATTAAGTGTGAGCTTTTATAATAGAAGAGGATGAACGATTACCGTGGGATGAAAAGATATACTGCCTCATCCTAATTGTCATGCGTCTTCTTCTAGGTGTCAATCTATCAATCTTAAGTTCATGCATTTAATGCTTCTGAAAAGTAACCATTGTACAAAAGCCTGACTTCTTAAATGTAGGCAAGTAGATCCTAAGACATCTGCTACAGAGATATTTTATCTCATTAAAAGGCTAATTGCCTCAGATTCACTCTGCAACAGGCTATAACACTTCGCTTAGGTCATGGAAGGTGAGCCTCTGGATGACATCTCGGTTGAGATGATGCATCATTTCGACTACCTCAACATACAACCTTTGTTAGGTCAGGTAGGACAGTGATGTGCAGTATGAGCCTAATTGAGTTGGTTAGCAGGATGCCACGTGGTCGATGTTTGGAGACTCATTAGAAGAGACATAACAATAGGCCCTCAAGTCCAAGTATGTATATTTATGTAATGCGTGGACTTTTGGGTTGAGTAAAATATAGAGTTGTGAGGAAATCCATTGTCTAAGTGATACTTTGACTTGAAGTGTTTTACCTTCCTCTAGCGAAATTATTGTTTTTATTTTACTTTTTTAAAAAAAGCCTTTTATTTGATTTAGTTTTAAGTTTTTCCTTTGAAAATTGTATAATTGACTAATTGTAAGAATTATTAAGTAAAAATAGTAGTTTATAATTTTATATTTTTGGTACGTATTATTTTAATTATTAAATAATTTTTAGAATGATTAAAAATTTAAAATAATATAAAAAATAAGAAAATATTTTTTTATGATTAGGCTCGTAAAGTTTGAAGTTTGGTCTCCACGCTTAGTCACACTTTATGCTTTTAGAACACTGTTTACCATAGAGGACGAGGCTCTGAAAGATAGACAACTTGATGAAGCTATGAGGTGGAGGCGAGGTTCAAGCACGGAGGACGAAATTCTGAAAGATGGGTAGCTTGATGAAATTGTGAGAAGAGGCGAGGTCTTAGAACGGAGGATGAAGCTATGAATGATAGGCAGCTTGATGAAGATGTGAGATAGAGGCAAGGTCCAAGCATAGAGGATGAGGTCTGAAGTAGGCAACTTGATGAAGCTATGAGGCAGAAGCGAGATCCTTGCATGGAGGACAAAACTCTGAAAGATAGATAGCTTGTTGAAGTTGTGAGACAGATATGAGGTCCTAGCATGGAGGACGAGGCTTTGAAAGATATGTAGCTTGATGAAGTTGTGAGGCAGATGCGTAAGTTGAAAATAGAACGTTGTAGCAGAGGTCATTTGATATCTCTAAGTTGACCAAACATTCTTGAGGTTCGTGCTAATGATTTGAAAATTGTTCGTGCCAATGATTTGAAAACCAGCTAAGGCATTCCTCGCTTCTAAGACACGCCTCTCCTAGGTCATAAATGCTAATCATGACATACGATTGTACAAGTTCGTGGCCATGTAACTAGATGCGCATTTTAGATGCATCGCTTCATTTGGACTGTTGATTAGCTTTGACCTTTCTTTTTAACGACTTAGATGTGCTGATGAATAGATGGCCATGATCTTTTTTTCATTGATACAATGGCTGAGGTTCATCGCCTCTGCTTATAAAAGTCCTTTTCCATTTCATTCGTGAAATTTACTTTAATAAAAATTTCAAAAGCATACCGTTACTCTATCCATTTGTAGTTTCGCTGAGAAATCTTCTTTTTTCGGCAACGTTCAAAGAATTTGGTGACTACTCCTCCTAGAAATCAAGCAGGGTAATGTTTTTGTTGTAATTCCACATTTTCTTCATATTCTTCTTCCTTCAAATCTTCTGAAAATTTTAGGTCTATGAAAAGTTCTTCTAGTAGGATGGAGAGAGAGAAAGAGAGTCTGTCCACAGTTCCCTCCTCAGTTAGGACACCCATTACTATTACCTCAGAGGAGATTTCTAGGGCTATGAGATAAAAAAAAATATTTGGAGAAGGTCTGCTGAGGTTGTGGATACATTCATCAAGTATGGACCTTTGATATCCTTTCGAACATGACCATCGACAAACTTCAAAACCTAAGAGAAACATATAGGATCTTGGACAATATAGGGCTCTTCGTCCTTGAGCCTCATGAACGGACTTGCTACCTGAGGCTCAGGTGTGTGGTCATTGAGGCCATCTTGAAAGCTGGTTTTAGGTTGCCACATCCTTTTTTTTTTCTCCTTGTCTTGGGCTCCTATGGCTTTGATCCAATCCAACTGAATTCGAACTCTTGGTGTCAAATATTTAGATCATGGATGTTGTTGCGCGAGGCTGGACTGGACGAGGTCATGCCTTTTTCCATCTTTCATTCAATCTATAACCTAAAGGTCAATGGGGAGGTGAGAGTTTTTGAGGCTAATACTACCTGACCTTATCAGGGTCCTATACCCCCTTTGTACCTGACCTACCTCTTTCCATCAAAGATGGAAATAATCATGGTTTTGGGCATCGAAGAAATGGGACACCAAGAAAGGAAGCCATTGGCACCTCTCACCATACCTATGCCTACTTAACCATTTTTGTGCTTTATTTACTTATTCCTTGCTTGGTTATTAGATTTTCGAGGAGTAATGGGACATCATCTTCGTCATTTATTAGCTTGCCCACAGAAATCGTAAATACTCTAAGTTGATCGAGAAGAACATCATCCACTTTGTCAATCACGAACTAATGGCTATGTTTAGCTAGAGTCATAAGTGCTACCACTTTGTTGTCGCAAAAATATTCCTAAAGAAAAGTCCTTTGAAGCCTAACTTTGCTGTGATCCGACAAACTTTGCTATGATCGGACTAAACATCATCGAGGCTCAAGAAATGAAGACAACCTATGTTGCTTACAAGAAGCAGAGTGAGCAACTTTAAAAGGCGAGCAAAAGATTACTCCTAAAAATATTGAAGAAAATGAAGGTAAAACAATCAAAGCTCAGAAAAAGAAGTCGAAGAGGCTTGGTGCATTTGGGGCCTCTACATTTGGATCGCAATAAAGGGTCCTTGTCTTTCTATCCCTATTGGGGTCATCTCTTCATGAAATCTTCCACCTCCTCCTCTCGAGCCTAAAAAGAAAATCAATGCCTCTGATCTTACCAAGACCTCGACTTTGATAGAGGTGGAAAGACCTATGTTCTGACAGAAAAAATCTTCCAATCTGCCAAAAATGGAGAAGACACAATTTTTTTAAGAGGCAATACTTATGATCTCGTTGTAGAGTTGAATGCCATACTTTTGGTTGAAACGTCTACTGCTACAAACATTCATTATAAGTATGGACGAAAAGGTGCCGAACCACATAACTTCTTGTGATGCCGACGATCTCTTAGAGGCTAGCAATGCTTGCACAACTCAGTCACTTCAAATTAGTTTAGCTACCCAAGATCTCTCCTACCATTTGTAGATCCGTGATAGGGGGTTAGTGGACAAGGTTTAAGTGTGTGCCGATATGGAGAAAGATTTAAAAAAGGCTAAAGCTACTACTGAGGAGGTCGAGTTGAAGAGGACGGAGGTGGAGGCGAAACTGGACTCGATGCTAATCAGTTGAACTGAGTTTCTGTACGGATGATCTGGTCAATAGACCTTAGCTCCACTCACGTCCACATATCGTTCTCATGCACAATTGGACAAACCATTAGGAACATGTGGCTTTCTTTGGAGGTAGGATAGGTGGCTGCGTTCACTCTGACATTCAAATCAGTAGGAGAGGATGAATGGTTACCATTGGAGTAAAAAGACATGTGGCCTCATCCTGATAGTTGAGGCATTTCTCCTAGATATCAATATATCAATCTTAGGTTCAGGGACATTTAATGTTTTTGAACAGTAAATTGACAAGTTGATCTGAGACATATTCTGCAGAGATGTCAGGTCAATTAATCATAAGAAGATCTTGTACGAAAGATCTCTTGGAAGATGTGAAGTGGAATATGTCTTCTTTCATTAAAAAACTAATTGGCTTGAATTCACTTTGCAGTAGGTTATAGACCTCGTCTAGGCTATGGATGGTCGACCTCGACATGAAACCTCAACTGAGATGATGCATCACTTTAGGTACCTCAACATATGTCCTCGGCTAAGTCAGATAGGATAGTGATGTGGCCATTGTTTGGAGCTTCAATAGAAGAGGTGTAACAATACCTACAAGTATTATCCACTTAATTGTATCTGCTTATAACAATTTTGAACCATGCATTAAATCATATAAAAACATTTAAAAGTATAATTCAAAAATAGTAATCGAACCATACTGGATTGGGACAAATCATTATCGATAGATGATAAGTGTATTTTGTACACTTATCTAGATTATTAAATTAGGGTATTTGTTGTTGATTTGGACGACTTATAGTTTAATTATATTTAAATTTTGTTTGTTAGGTAAACCTCGAGGCAAATTGGGTAAATTGGACAAAATGAATGAAAATGGACAAAAATGGAGAAAATTCAAAAATTGGGGACTAAATCACAAACTTTCAATAGTTGATTCAGATTTAACTTCTATGATGGAAGCACGATTTAACTTAATTGGATATAAATGGAAGCCAAAGGATCAAAATGCACGAAAAAATAACTCAAGATGAACAATTATTAAATTTTGGGGACTAAATTAAACGGCCTGAAACTCTTTAGTCCCACGCGTGCTAGCAAAAAATAAAAATTTGACACGATTTTGACCATGTTTTTGGGCTGCTATAATTAACATACTTGGGAAAAATATTGGAAAACTCTCTCTAACCTCTTAATACCATATCAAATCATTAGATTTATCAAGGAGAAAAGGCCAATTGTTATATTTTGAGAGAGAAGCTCAAAGTCTAGCAAGAATTGAAGGCCAATTACATCAAAAAATTGAAGAATTCAACATTGAAATTGAAGAACAAGATTTCTTACATTCATTCATGATTCAGATTCATAATTTTTTTTTAAAATTTTTTATACAAAATCATACTAGGCTAAATAATTAGTGGTTTAAGGATATATAATTAGTGGTTGTTTGGATTTATCATCTAGGGTCTACTTTTTCTATTTTTTGCTTCAAAAAATTCAAAATTGGAATTAAACTAATCCTTCACGATGTAAAACATAAATTTTGTGTGCAAGAATATCAAGTTTCACATGAATAAGTATAAGTCAACTAAAATGCAACTTTTTCACAATTTATAGTCTAACATATTGTTCCAAATATATGAAACATAGTAGGTAAGTTTATGTAATCTACACAAGCACACAAAAGCAATAATAAATCTGAAAATAGCTATTTTTCTTTTGAATTTTTAGATTTTTTTGCATGCGAACAAGCACACAAAACAGTAAAAACAGATAACAAACTCAGTGCTTTTCACCCTCAAATTTATAATAGACATTGCTCTCGATATCTAAAAATATAACAAGCAATATTAAGACAAGGAAAGGAACTAAGTACTACCCCTGATAAATATACAGGTGATGGACGAACTGGTTTGAAAGTGATGGATCACTTGCTAATATCTTTTCCCTTGTCCAATGTTTTAAAAAGTCACGTTCCTTCAAAATAATTAGAAATCAATCATAACATGAAATAATTCATAATAAGCTCAAGCTCACTATAAAGGAAAATATGGGGATGAAAATATCCTATACTAATTAAAAAGTAATAAAGATTACTAATCATATATTCTATAAAGCAAAATAAATAAAAAGGAAGAAAATTAGGTTGTCTCTCAATAAGAACTTGTTTATAGTCATTAGTTTGACTTTAATGTTTTGACTATTCATGATAGCTTGAAAATAAAGCTATTAGCCTTGCATCGGTTGCACTGACAATTGATCTTTATTTCATTTTGATCATCCAGATTTTAAGTTTTACATTATTGCCCCTTCCAACCAATCTACCAAATTCTTTTTTGTATCTATTACTTCCCCCAATCCTCATTTTCTTCGTGGTCAATCCTTTTGCATTCCACAATTTAAGATGGTAGTTTGAGTAAAGTATTTATGGTAAAATTTTGTTATTTTTCTTATGCCCTCAGAATTATTTCACAATTTTCAAAATCCATTAATGCTCATCCAGTTGTTAAGAATTGTTTTCCTAGAATTAATGGCATGTGTTGAGTATCTATATCAAGAATGATGAAATCAGTGGTAAAGAAGAGATCTCTAACTTTAATGAGCATATCATCTACCATTCCATAAGAATACTTGAGTGTTCTATCGGCAAACTATAGAATTATTGAAGTTGTTAGAGAATCCCCCAATTCTAATTTTCTATAGATAGACAATGGCATCAAATTAATAATTGCTCCAAAATCAACTAAAGCAGTTAAACTATGTGACTTTCCTATAGAGCAAGATAAAGTAAAACTCCTTGGATCTTTCAATTTAGGAGGGAGCTTGTGCTATATAATTGCATTGTACTCTTCAGTTAATGCCACTGTTTCATTACTGATAATTTTCTCTTCTTGGTTAACATCTCTTTCAAAGACTTAGTATAATTTAGAATTTGTAGAATGGCATCAATGAAAGGAATTTTGATGTGATGTTGTCTGAGGGAATCCAACTTGTGAACTATTTTTCTAGCTTATTATTATGTAACATTTGAAGGAATGAGGCTGGAGATGTGTTGATTGATAGGAACAGTTGCCTTAGCATGTGGACCATTTGACTGTTCTTCTTGATTAATTTTTGTTGATTCTTCAGACTGAACCAGTTGTTCCTCACCCACGGTAGGCAACTGATTCTCCATGGTCCTTTTTTCACAATGATTTCTAGCAATTGAACTACACTTCTTGTAGTGATGGCCTAAACTTGTTCATCTTTTCGCGACATTCCAAGTTTTTGAGGAAATGGAATATGCAGTAAATATGCTCAAATAAGAGTTATAGACTTAATTGATGGTATTTCAACAACTGCATAATTTACAGCTTCAACTGCTAATACCTGTTCCCGTGAGTTTTTTTGTGGCTTTGTAGTGTACCCTGTGTTTTGCTAACAATACAGCTGTTATCTACTCTATCTGAGTTTTCAAATTTTTTATTGCAACCTGATGGTTTGGAAAATTAGTCTCAGTATTTGCAATGTACTAAGCCATTAATTCTTTAACGATTGCTTTTTCTTTTGTTGTTGTTGAAATCTTAGTGGGTTGCTCTGAATCTGATATCTACGACCCTAATTATTAACCCATAAGAAGTTGGGATGTTTTCTTCAACCTGGATTATAGGTGTTGGAGTAAGGTTTATCCTGCTGCCTCTGAAAATTATGTGCTTATTGTACCTCTCAAACTAATGAACATGAGTAGAGGCTAAATGAAAGCTTGTAGTTGTGATCTGTCCCACAGTCCCCGTAGACCGGTACTTGTTGGTGCACCATACTCACATTCTGAGTTAGGTTGTCCAATTTCTTTATTATTCTTCCATCTGGACCGTAATGCTATAACTGCATATATGTTGTGAATACCTCCTGTTTTCCACGGAGTTTCTCTTTTAGTTGGCTATAAAAACTGATTTCTACAATTCTCTCATACAACTCATATGCTCTGTCAATAGGTATATCCATTATTGATCCTTCTGTTGAAAGTGTCGACCATGTTACAGTATTTAGGATGCAAGGCTGAATAGAAGATGTAAAATTGGGCCTTTTTTGGAATGTACATATTTGGACACTTTTTGAAATAATCCTTAACCCTCATATGCTTCTGGATAACTCTTGAGGTCCTTCTGCTTGAAAGTATGAATTTCAATTCTAATCTAGGTGAATTTTTGTACCATATCATTCCATGAAATGATGCTCCATTGAGGTCGTGAGTGTAGCCATTCTTGTGCGCCACCTTTTAAAGTACGAAGAAATAGGCGCATTCGAAAATCGTTAACTGATATACCTTTGTGACTGATTATATGATAGCGCATCGAGAAAGCTTGTATGTGTTCATGTGGATTGTCAATTAGTTTTCCAAAGAACCTGATGCCCTGATGATTTTGAAACAAGTTGATGACATCTAGTCGAATGTAGAAGTTGACCTACCTAAAATGTGGATGGATAATAGTCGGTTGCATAGGAGCTGGAGTGGGAATCACATTATCCCGTACTAATATTTCTCCATAGTTGACAACTGCTCTTGGTGGAACTCACTGTGAGGCAGATATGGTAGTAACTGAATTTGATTTTGATTTTCTTCTATTTCTCTCACTACTCTTTGTTCTCTTCTTCGTTGTTTGAATATCCTTATAATCTTGAGATCCAATGGTAGGAGTTCGATTTTTCCAATTTTTTGCATAAACTACTAGACAGCATCTGAAAAGGAAAACCAAATAAAAGAGAGATCATGTATGTAATTAATAGCCTAAAATAAAATAAAATAATTTGAATCTTATATAAACTTATAAACTCAAATTAAATACTTTATTCCCCAAGAACGATACCAAAAACTTGTTCGAGTGTATCCCACAAGCGTATGAGATCATTGACAAGTAACAGATTTGATGATTTAAGAATATCGTTTCATAGTGAATAAATTTTAAGTCAAGTTTACTAGTTTTGTATGGAAAATTTATATGATACTAAACTCTGGTCAAGTTCGATTTTTATTTTTGGATGGAACCATAAATTCCTCGCGCTCAATTTCCAACGGAAAGTATAATATATTTTAGGGACTTGACTTTGATTCTAAGTTCCAACCTTGGTTATTTCATTGTCAGTTGAATACATTGTTGTATAGATTGGATTTGGATGATCGATCAGCTGTGAATTTAGTAGTAGAATGGTCTAGTTGAATATCTTGGTTCGTATAACAATGGAAACTATTTCTGTAAAAATTGGTGAATACTAGAATAAATTCAACGGGTCGAAACTTTTATAATTGAGGCTTGAAACTTATATATTATTGATCGCGTAATTCTACAAGTGTATGAATTGTGACAAGTAATAAAGTTGATCTAAGAGTCTGAATCATCGTAGTCTGAATCATCGTTTCCACATAAATTAAGTATTTACTATCAATTTTTATCCTAATCTAGTTTCAATCTAAATTAATGTGATGAACTATTAACAAATTCGGATCTTTATGTTATAACTAAACTATACCAAGTTAATTTAAATTACTCTAACTAATCTAATTTGTGAAGAACTTTTAGGAATAAATGATTAGGAATATCAATTTTACCTAGTTCAATCTGGTAGCACAATGATAACTAACTAAGAGGGGGATGAATTTGTATTCAAATTTTTTTGAAGCATTAATCTAAATTCAAGCAAGTAAAGACAAAATAGATCAAATCAAATAATAAGCGCAAATAGTAAAGCGATAAGTAAAAGGAAGAGATGATGCAAACAATGTAATTGTGGAGGTTCGATCTAAAGCAATGATCTACGTCTTCCATTACTAAGTTCTCTGACACGAGCAAGGCCTTTTCACTATATTGATTGACTTATGGTGCAATACAACCCGTTACAACGCTTCTGGTGACTTACAAACAAGGAACACCGATCCTTAAAAATGTTGAGTTTTACGGGACCTCAACAAGACCCACTATTGAACTTTAATGGGACATCAATATGACCTACACTATTGAACTTTACGATACCTCAATATGACCCACGCGATGACTTTTAACAAGAAGCATGAATCCTTATACAATGTTGATTTTTACGGGACTTCAATATGACCCATACTTTATCAAAGTGATTTTACAATGGAATTAGATAAATGAATAATACAAACAAGTTAAGTACTAAGAGATGCTAA
>CAIGRT010051141.1:0-16943 GCA_903798405.1 Fraxinus platypoda | reverse complement strand
AAAAAAAATTCGATTCTTATTCGGTTCTTCGGTTCTTGGTCTAGAACCGAGAACCGAACCAAACCATTCGGTTCTCGATTCGAATACCCGTTCGGGTATTTCATTTTAAAAAAATCGCTCGGTTCAGATCGGTTCGATTCGGACATTTTGCCCAGCCCTAACGAAAAGTGAGATTCAAGAGGAAGGTATAGTGGGAAAACGAGAAGGCAGATACCGGGGGTGAATGTTGATGGAGCAGAGTTGGAGGGATGAGGGAGGCTGGACAGGGTTGGTGGCCTACCGCAGTGACCTTCTGATGTATGACGGGAAAATGTTGAGAAAATTGGAGAATAAAGAGAAAATTGTGTAAGAAAAGTTCATAATATAAAATCCATTGTCTACATTTTTTATTTTTTTGAAACAAACCATCAATTTCATCGATATGAATCACCGTGAATAGCAGATGAATACAAATTGAAACACAATCCACCCAGTCCTTCGGGATCAGAACAAACATATATACCAAGGAATATCTAACAAGAAAGCATATTAGAAGAAATAGGGATTTTAGGTACAATAGAAAGGAATGGTGGAACCGGAGGAGGTGAACCCTGTTAAACAGAGTTGAACTAGGCCTTGTCTCAGCCTAAAAAATTTCCTAAAATAAGAACTAATGTATATTACAAGAAAATAAATCAACATCTCCCAGTAGGAAACCAATTTAATTCACTATAGGAAGGTCTCCCTCCTGGCTAAAAGTAACTCAAGACTCGGGTGACGTAACTATAAATATTGTTGCAACAAATGTGGATCAAGGTATCAAACCCTTCTTTTGTTATAAAAGTATCATCTGTAAAGGGATGATATTTGCATTGAACTAGGAATTGACAACAACCAGAAGACGGTGAAATAACATAATGATTCTCCAAAATATCTATAATGACTTCGGTTGGCTCTGCATAAGCAGGAGCGTACGGAATGGGAACAAAGGACTCTCCTAACCAAGATTGAAAACACAGGTGACAAGCCTAAAAATTGCACAGATCACATTGAAGAGCTGACAGTGCGTACGTTGGCTCCTGCAAGAGTCTGAATCTGAGGTGCTCGTGGTGGTTTTTCGGTGGCGGTGGTGGGAGATGACAGGATGTAGATCGGTTAGACAATGCAGATTGGTGGTGGTGTATGATCTCATACATGACTATACGTGAGGGTGCTTACGTTTCACGTGCAGACAGTAGATTGTGAAAATTTGGACTGATTTGAATGGTGACTGGTTTTAGTAGTTGATTGGGATGGGGATGACTGCAATGGAGTTTGACTCTAATAGGTCAGATGGGCACTGAGTGGCTGGTAATGGTGGCTAGCATGGGTTGTTCATTGGGCTGGGATTCGCAGGGATTAGGTAGTTTAGATGTTGAGCAAGTCAAATGGGCTACTAATTTGGCCAGTTGGTGGTGTCGACAGTATTAAGCTAAGAGATTCTGAAAACAGGCAACTTGACAAATCTTTTCCTACAAGTGAATTGCGCTCTACAATTCTGTTGGATACATAGTAAGCAAATATTTCTTGTGCTGATGAATGGCTTTCTCAGATGAATGTACCGTGAATAATATTTTTTTCCCCCACTGATGTGCTATACTGGTAATTGTAGATTTTGAGAGGGGTTTGATTCGAGGAAAGAGTGTGCTATGATGCCAATTAAAGTAGTTTCGCAGAACGGAAAGAAAGAGAATAAAGAAAAGAATGAATTGGAGATTCAAGAGAAAATTGTAGAGGAATTTCAATAAACTAGACACGTAAAATCAATTGTCTACATTATTTAAAACTCTTAAAAAGCTACTAAACTAATCAATTAGAAAATTTCCTAACTTTAATAACTAATATTTATTAATAGTAGATACATCAAAATACAAGAAAAAAAAAAAGAATTTACTTTGTATGTTCACAATTCTACATCATCAACAAGCAGTTCCACACTTGATGATGGATCGAATCCACTCTTTATTCACGATTCAGACAGTCCTGGTTTGGTGTTTGTTTCACAGCTTTGGACAATCATACCTCTTAGAGTCACTATGGTAATGGTAATGGCCCTATCCGTAAAGAACAAATTAGGATTTGTTAATGGATCTATTGTAACACGTGAGGATTCTCGTGATCTCCTCAGCTCATGGATCCACAACAACAACAACAACAACAACAACATAGTGATCTCTTGAATCCTCAATTCCGTATCAAAAGAGATATCAGCAAGTATGATATACTCTAAATCAGCTCATGATATTTGGATGGATCTTAAGGAGAGATATCAGTAGAAGAACAATTCACGTATATTTCAATTGAGGAGTGAACTAATGAATCTAACATAGGGACAAACATTTGTTAATACCTGTTTCACCAAGCTGACAACTATTTGGGAAGAACTTAGTAACCACAGACATTTATGTTCATGTGGTAAATGTATGTATGGAGGAAATAAAAAGCTTGCTGAACATTATCAAATGGAATATGTTATGTCATTCCTAATGGGATTACATGAGGCGTTCGCTCAAATAAGAGGTCAGTTGCTACTAATGGATCCAATCCTTCCAATTAACAAGGTATTTGCACTTGTTGTGCAAGAAGAGAACCAAAGAAAGGTTAACATGAATATTGATATGTTTGGTATCAATGATTCAATGGCATTCCATGTTAAAAATGAAGCTAGGAAACCAATTGTAGGGCAATCATTTAACAAATTTCAGAAGAAAGAAAGACTTGTTTGCACATATTGTGAATACACAGGTCATGTTGTTGACAAGTGTTATAAACTGCATGGTTTTCTCATAGATATAAGCCTAGGTAAAAGTTTGGAGGACCTAACAACCAAGCGGGTTCAAGCAATCAAGCAAATTGTGCGGTTGCTGGTTTGATCTCTGAACCGGTTCATAAACCAGCTCAAACACAAGAGTAATGCTGGAAATTTTGTACAGACCTTAAATCTTGTTTAATATCAACACTTGTTGAATATGTTAAACACTCATCTTACCACTGCAAAGGCTGAAACACAGTTGGAAGCCAATTCTGATCATTTGACAAGTACCTGCTTCTCTATTTCTATCAATCCAAAGTTCAATTCACCTTCAATTTGGGTGGTTGATTCAGGTGCTAAGACATTCGTTCAAATCAATATGCTTTTAACACATCTGATGAGTACTTTATTATTTCCAAAAATCCAAATTGGAAAAATACTAGAGATAATGCTTGCCAATCTGTACAATGGAGAGTCAGGTAGTTTAACACCACAAAAGAAGATGTTGCACTCAATTGACACAGTTGAAAAAGTGATGGAGGAACTGAGTAAACTATAGAGGACTCCCACTGCTAGAAGCTAAGAGGAAGAGAAGAGTTCGCACCTTAATGTCAATAGGGTAACCTAAACCAATTTATTTTAATATCCTCGATCAAAAATGAGATCACACAGGCTTGAGGATTCAGAGCAAAGGAGAATGAACTGACCTGTAATATAAAGTTGATCATCTCCTGATGATCAAAATTAAAGCTGCATCTATTTCTCCTTTGTAGCATAATCTTTTGGATGTTCACATCTAAGCTAAAACTCTTATCCATGATTGGTAGGGAAAATTTACCAGAGACTGATCTGCTTAGAGTACTAAATGTGGGATTGCAAGTCTAAATTTTCTAGCGGCTGCTTATACATCTACATGGGATTGAAGGATAGTCCTATGCTGATGTACATAAAAGGGTATCATTTCTGTTCTAGAAAGAAAAAAAAGCCAGGGTTGAAAAAGGATTCCTAAATTGGGAATAACATTTAGTTTCTTGTGAAATATCAAGAAGTCAATGAAACTACTACCCAAAAAGACCAAAGTTTTAATGCACTTTATCCCTAATAATTAATCTACGAAGGTATTGATCGAAATTCCAAATTGCATTGTTAATTTCTGCATTTTCCTCAAAAGATTGTGAACAATTTTAGTAGAAATTGGTAAAAACGTACATGCAATTGCAAACTAACCAGATCCAAGTAAAGTTCCATTCTTTAAATAGGGAAAAAAATAAAGAAAGAGCGAAAGAATACGAGATTACCCTTGGCCGTCGAGGTTACCCTGGCCACTGCTGGCAACACCCCCACTGCCGTAGGACCCGTCGTCTGCACCAGTCTGCCATACGGACTGCCATGCTTGGGACGGCGGCGGGGCTTGCATGTACACCCCAGGATCCACACCAGGTACAGCTGGCCTCCCCATCATCGGCTGCCCCATTGGCGGATAATAATAAGGAACCCCAGTCACCCCACTCGCAGCGGCCGGTGGACCCACAATCCCTCCCAAAGCCACGGCCTCGTCTTTGATCTCATCCCTCGGCACTATATCCACCAGAAAATCAAATATATCAGTGCGCGTGATTGCAGCCGCTATGTCGTTCTTCTGCAGGGTACGACGCTTGTTCTCCTCGGCGTGGAGCCAGGATCTGATTGTGAGCTCGAGGATGAAGAGCTCACACGCCTTCGCGAAGAGGATCGGAGCCTCGGCAGAGATCATACGCACATCTTCATCAGCCTTCATGATCTTCTTAATGCGAGCCAAAGGCAGCTGGTGGTTCTTAAAATCATTCACCTGCTCAATTTCCTGCCGTTGATAGTTCCAGAACATTTGGAGCTGCTGCTGTTGCTGCTGGAGGAGGTGGTGGTACTGTGGCTGCGATGGGTACGACACCGCCGCCGCCGGCTGTGTCACCGCCGTTTGCTGAGGATTGTTTTCCATTTTTACGATTGGGGAGGATGAAAAATAGCTTTTTACAGAGAAGACAGTGTCAATATATAGATAATATTTATGCCAAGGTGTTTTTTTACAGTGCCAATGGAATGTACTACTGCAACTGTAGAGAGTACGATTTTCAGATGCGTGAATGGTGTGGAAGTAGTTCTTAGAAAGTGGACAAGTAGAGGAATGTTACTGTGTGGTGCTGATACAGATATTTGTGGCGTGTATTCATTTTCCTTGGCCAATGGTTTCGACCCTATCCGCTATTCTTTATTTTCATTGGTTGTAATATAAATAATTAATAAGGGTAAAAGTATCTCATTGCTTCAATAGAAGTTTATGAAATTGTGAATTTTATGAAATACGTAGTTAAGAATTAAAATTTAACAATTAAAAGTTGTTAAAATTTTACTAAAATTTTATAAAATAAGCGCTTTATTTTCTTTATAAAAATTCGACTCGTGAATTTCCTTTAACAAAAGAAATAGAAGCTCACAAAGAATATTAAAATTTTAATATTTAATTTACTCGTCGAGTCTCTTTACATCTTTATTAAGAGATTACATTTTTATAAGAAACGATAAAATTTCAATTCAATTACTATTTTTTCTATATTAATTGGCTATTTATGTTTTTTTTTTAACATTAATAGTCTATTTTTGTTAGATAACTAAAAGTTTAATTCCTTTACAATCCATTAAAACCATTTACGATATAGCTTTGGCTAAATCTGACAAAGTTTGTAAGTACATTAACGAAGTGAATCCATGCCATTAAATCGCCCAAAACAATATATCTTAATTGTTTAAAACGATTATAGAGCGTCTTTGTCCCGTGACACATTACAGTCATTGTGCTCATGTTTGATGAGAATTAAAATTAGATTTTTGTAGTAAATTTTAATAAAAATTGATGAATGTGTGTTTGAAAAATTGTGGGGCCCATTAATTACGTGATTAAAATTAATTGTCGATTTTGATTTATATTAAAATCTAAATTTTAATTTTCACTAAACAAGATCATATATGTTTTTGTAAAAACATACATTTCAGCAAGTTACAAAGACTTTGTAAAATAGTAGTTGTCTTTGATCAGAAATCGCTATGGTGCATTGGACATCAATTTATAGGTCGATAATAGTTTTGGAACTTGGACCTGGGATTGCAATCATTAGAGTTTTTATTATTCGATTTTATTAGAACAAGATAAAATATATAAGTTCAAGTCTAGTCAATACTTGTTTACGAAAATTTTGAATTTTATAAAATATTGACAGAAAGCCGGAAGAAGTTTGTATAGGGGCAAAATCATAATCTTGTCAAACGTAGGGGTTTAAAATGCTCTTATAATAAAATAAGGGGTCCAAAATATCAAAATCAAGAGTTTAGAGCAAATATTGCAATTTACCTTTTAACTTTTAAGGAGAGAGGGATAATTAATTGAGGATATTTCCGTAATTTTCACATCTTGCTTAAAGCCGCCCTTTCATCCTTGAAACTCGACTGAACAAAAAATTGGAGAGGTCACACTGACAAAAACCCTTTACACCGTTGCTTAAATTCACTGAAATCAAAGGGTTTCTTCAGCTTCTTCATGTAAGATCAATTATCTGTATATGTCGTTTCAACTTCGTGTTTAATCATCCTTATGTTGATTTTTCTACCCACTTCTAGGGTGTAGAAATTCGTTAGTCTGATTTTTAGAGCATTAAAACTCTAAACGTTTTGCGCATGTTAATTTGTAAGAGGCTTTTTTTGGAATGAAGCTGTAAAGGCTGTTAATTTATAAGCAAAAGAAAAAAAATGCAGGGTTTTAGACTGTTTGGGTAATTTAGGTTTTTTTTTCTTTTTAATGAAATTCGTGGTTTTTCTTACTTTATTGTAGAATATTTGAAGTGCTATGAATCACCATAACATGAACAATAATGATCCGATGAGGAGGAATATTGGTTTTGCGAATCCAGGGGCAATGCAAATGCAAATGCCGATTCAGATGCAAACGCCGATTAACCATAACCAACAACAAACGTCCCACCTGCTATCTCAGGCGCGACCTCAAGGTGGGCTCCACTTCCCGGGCCATTTTCAGCCCCATACTCAGGCATTTGGGCAGGTTCAGTTACCTCAAACCCAAGGAGTGGTTCAATTTCAACATCAATCCCAGGGTAACAGTAATTTGGGTATCTCTTCTCCCTCCATGTCCACCCCAGGGTCTGGAGCAGCAGGCAGTGGCAAGCGGCCCTTGCATAAGCCGCCTTCTCGGCCTTCTGGCGGTTCCTCTGGTCAGGGCACTGCTTCACCAATGAAAACTATGGAGCTGACACCTGCTGTGCGTAAAATGAAGCGGAAGCTTCCTGATAAAGAAGTTCCGGATAAAGTCGCAGCGATCTTGCCAGAGTCTGCTCTTTATACACAGTTGCTTGAATTTGAGTCTCGTGTGGATTCTGCCCTTGCTAGAAAGAAGAGTGACATTGTGGAATCCCTGAAAAAGCCCATGCAAGCTCAGAAGGTCCTGAGGATATATGTGTTCAACACTTTTGCCAATCAGACACAGATGGTTCCTGAGAAGGAAAATGCTGAGCCACCTTCTTGGTCGCTCAAGATAATTGGGAGGATTTTGGATGATGGGAAGGATCCTGCTTTAGGAGGAATGGTGCAGAGGTCTTCATATCCGAAGTTTTCATCTTTCTTCAAGAAAATTACTATATATTTGGATCAGAGTCTCTATCCCGACAAAAATGTTATTTTGTGGGAGAGTTCTCGATCACCGGTACTTCATGAAGGGTTTGAGGTGAAGAGAAAAGGTGATAAGGAGTTCACTGCAATTATAAGACTAGAGATGAATTATATGCCTGAAAAATTTAAACTTTCACCTGCTTTGCAAGAAGTCCTTGGAATTGAGTTGGAGACGCGCCCAAGAATTATGGCAGCGCTTTGGTACTATGTGAAGATGAGAAAATTACAAATACCTGGTGACACAGCCTCTTTCATGTGTGATCCACCTCTGAGGAAGGTTTTTGGAGAAGATAAGTTGAAATTTGCCATGGTCACACAGAAGATAACACCGCATCTGACTTCACCTGGACCAATACATTTGGAGCACAGGGTTAAGCTTTCTGGGAGTTGTCCAAGTGGAAATACTTGTTATGATGTGCTTGTTGACGTTCCTTTGTTACCAGACAAGGAAATGTCAACGTTCTTGTCTAACTTAGAGAGAAACAAGGAGATTGATGCTTGTGATGAAGCTATTTCTTCTGCCATGAAAAAAATCCATGAACATCGATTGAGGCGAGCTTTCTTTCTTGGATTTAGTCAGTCGCCTGCGGAATTCATTAATTCCTTAATTGCTTCTCAGGCCAGGGATTTAAAGCTTACTACTGCAGATGCCAGTCGTGATGTGGAGAAAGAGCGGCGGGCTGAATTCTATAATCAACCTTGGTAATTTTCTCTATCTATTATATGGACAATTAAGACATTTTTGTGTGTGAAAAGCAGTGGTTCACTAATTGCAAGTTACGTGTCTCCAGGATATCCATTTCATGTTGTCTTAGACTATTGTATTGTTCTTTCTATAGTGACATGCATGATTGCACCTTACGATTTCAACGTGTGTTTTAGCGACCTGTCTCTTTTATGCTACTTCTGGCATTACTTCATGGTTGTCTTATCTTTCCGAAGACAGAGTTGTCTCGATGAATTAAACGTGTCAAGTAGAAATCTTGCTGTGGAATTTCTTAAAATTTCGACTACTATTTGCGATTTCAACTTCTTTCGCCCCTGTTAGACCTCCATTTCTTAAAATTCATTTTTTCCCTAACTTATTTTCAACGACACATTCTTAGGACCCACTACTTTATCAAACTTTCAACCATATATTTCATCAACTTTTATCAAAATTTACTAAAAATTTAATTTACATCAAACCAAACAGGTGCTAAAGCTCTTTGATTTTGTTATTTTGGTCATGACGTGTCTCTCACATTGCTAGGTGGTGGTTTGGTGCTTCTCTATCTTCGATTTGTCTTTCACGCAGACCATTGCTAAGTTTCTGATCAAAGAAATGTCTAAGTTTTGGTTTGCTCGAGCAATACTCGTAAAAATTTCATAGAAACTCTGTTGCTCCACTTTTGAATTCTTTTCAGCGTGTTAAGATATTAAAGTTTTTTATTTTATTCTTAATAGGAAGTGATTAGGTCTTTTGGCCTTTCAGGTTGGCTTGTCCCATGCTAATAAAATGCCTAGCAATATTTTATGTTTAGCGAATATTTTTTTCTTCTTTATGAAGTGACATTTTCTGACCGTGTCCTCTACTTTTTATACAATGTGTAGGATTGAAGATGCTGTTATCCGATACCTAAATCGCAAGCCGTCTGTTGGTGGTGATGCTGCTGGAAGTAAATAATTAGGGAACCATTTTGCTTGTGAGAGCTGTTATCAATGTGAAGTACCTTGAATATCTTGCATTTAGGTCATTCGACTTACATAGCCGATCATTTCATTGGTTTGGAGATACTTTTTGTCATTAACTTTTTTGCTTTTAGCAACGATTGCACATATGTTTGGAATGCTATGAACTTTTTGCAAGCTGGGATCGTATATCGTGTTTTTCACTTTTATCCCGAGAAACTGTTATTTTTTTGAATCATGCTACAATGTCAGATGCATTGACATAATGTTATATGGCTGCCATCTCGAATTATGTCACCGCATCTTTAATTTCTATTAGCAAAGTGCAAAATCCTATTTTTTCTGGTTACTGAAGTTTCTTCGATATTTGTTCTCCTTTAACACTGTTTGCATTTTCAAGGTACAACACATCGTCAAAATTGATGTAACTACATGATTCGTCATCGCGCTCCATCTGCAATAGATGGATGTAACAATTTCGAACTTGTGAGTTCATACTTGATTTAATTCATTTCTTCGAATATTACGAGGAGAGTTTGCATCGTAATTATGGATATGGGACGTTTTTATGCAGGAGAGAGGGGTCTCCTGTCTCATATTCTTTTTGGTGATTAGATGCAGTTTATGCTATTTCTTGAAACCTGGCGAGTGTAATCTTATGCCATTTGCTTTACTCTGATTCTTGAATTAACTGGTAACTTTGTGTCTTTCTCAGTTGTTTGATCATTCATGGAAATTGTATTCTAAAATCACTAGATTGATTCAAAAAAGGTTAACGTTAATGTTTGATTTGTAGAATGCCATTTATTCAATTGATAGATGCCTCAATTCGTTGTGGATAATTGACATGTTCTAAAATAGGTATTAATGTTTATTAAAAAAAAAAAAAATTGAAATGGTCAAGAAAATGAGAGCTTTTTCACAAGACTCCTAATTTCATCCATATTAAGGCCTTTTTTGACCCCATTTTCTCAATTACACATTCATGTAATAAAATAATTTCGTACATGAATTCAAAGCTTCTTTCGCTTTTCAATCATATATTTTTCAGGTAATCATTTTTTTTTTTTCACAAAATATAATTTCTAACCACACTTTGAGATTACCAAACAATACAAAATTATTAAAAAAATTTGTTTGGACTCATCAGTCAGCTATTTAGCTTGTGAAGATTTTTTGAGAATTGATTGTATAAAATTGATTTTTCTGAAGAATATATGGTTACAAAGTAAGGAAAAGTAATGAGTTCGCGTGTAGAATTATTCTATTGGAGAATATGATAAAAAATGTGTTTAGAACAAAAAAAAAGTTAAAAAAATCAGTACCAAACAGGGCTTAGTACCACACCAAATCAATGATTACCATTTTCATGTATGAAAATTTCGGCGACGTCATGTTCAAATAGGATTTGGAGATCCGTAAATTGTGGTCCAAATATTGAAGATTATGCCCTTCAAACTAAGTATGAAATTGTTTGACTTTTTAAAATTGAGAAAAATAATTTCACAAATGGACGACTTGGGGCCAAACAAATTCAATCTTTTAATCAAATATAATAAAATCTATAAATTTTTTATCTATAAAATATTAATAACATTTTCAATCTCTTTGACGAACTTAGCTCCAATTAATCTAAATTTAAGACAACATCGACTATCCCGAAATCTCAAACAGTCTAAGCAAGCAATTGAACATCAATTGTAGGTCGATCTACTTAAAGAATATCTTCATTACAGCCCCTCCTCGGACGGACCCTAACATTGAACCCACCGGCCATATAGGCCGTCAATAGGGGAACAAAAATAGGCTGGCCTGAATTTTCCGGCACAAGCTCAAACCGCCTTAGAATGGAAGCCACCACATATTTCATTTGAATAAAAGCCATTTCCTTCCCAAGACACACTCTTGGCCCGGCTTGAAATACCGGAAACTTGAACGGGCTCACCGATTTTAGGACCCCAGGTTCATCGAACCATCGGTCGGGTCGGAACTCGAACCTGTCCTTCCCCCACAACTCCTCCATTCTACCCATGCCATATTGAAAATAGGTCACCCTATTGCCTTTATAAACTGGTGTACCATCTGGCAAAATGTCATCTTTTGCAGCATGCTTGGAGTCCCACACCACTGGTGGATATAGCCTCATGGATTCACATAAACAAGCTTTGATGTACTTCATCTCTTTTAAATCATCAAAACTCAGTGGTTTTTCGCCATTATTGCTCGAAAAAGTTTCATCCACCACCTGTTTTTCGATATCAGGATGACCGGAAAGTAGCCAGAACAGCCATGTCAAGGCCGCGGAGGTGGTGTCTCTTCCGGCCATCAAAAAACTTATCACCATGTCTCTAACCATTTCATCGTCCAGTCCGGCCCCCAAAAACCTCGATAAAAGATCATGTCCTCCACCATTTTCGAGTTTCCTTTTCTTGGATTGAATTATTTCATTCACTGAGCTATGAATAAAATTGACAGATTCTTTAAGCCTTTTCTCAGAGCCTAAATTCAGCGCTCTCTTGCATTTCCACACAGCAGAAACCGGCGCCACACCGCGCATAGCAGAGAATTTGGAGGCATCATCGAAGGCCTCCGCGAGTGGCGGCACGGGGAGAGAAAGATCCAAACAAGAAGGATTGGTGCCTAATGAAACTTCCCAAATAGTATCAAATGCAAACCTCCTCAAAACCTCTTGCATGTCCAAAATTGTGTTGTTCTCTGCAGCATTTTCGAGCAATGGCAGAAGCCTGTTTTGGACCTCACCTTCAAGAATTTTCACGACGAATTCTCTCAAAGACTTCGCACTGAATTCATGGCTTGCTAATTTGCGCTGGAGGCTCCACTTTTCACCATCAACATTAAATATTCCAACACCAAGAAAATCCCCAAGTAAATCAGTAAAGGGCTTCCCTTTTGGGAAATTCTCAAAATTTGTTTTCAAAATGCACTCAACATTGTTTGGATTTGCTGTAACAATGGTTCTTGGTGCACCAAATCTTTGTACTACAATAGTCTGTGTTTTAGATTCAGACAAGAGTTGTGTATACCAGTCTAAAAGACGATGGCGATTCTTGTAGAAGGATATGAGACAGCCAACATTTGAAGTAAACTTTCTGAACTTAAGATATGATGAAAACAAAAGAAACCCTAAAGAGGCACAAAGAAGAAGGGTGAAAAACATGATGTTTGAGCCTTTTTTTGCAGTGAATAATGAAGAAAAGGTTGAGTTCAAGTGTTGAAGAGGAAAGGGTTATATATACATGTACAAATAGAGAGAGAGAGAGAGAGAGAGAGAGAGAGAGAGAGAGAGAGAGTTTATTGAATTAAACTGTTTTTATGTCACATGTTTATTGAGCTCAAAAGCAAATGTTGTTGGGATTATATCATTGCTGATGCGGCTTTCATTGCGGGCGGAGGGCCGGAGGCCGGAAAGAGGTCGACGTAGAAAAGAAAGCCTATTTGTGGGCGGAGAGGATATTCGAAAACAAGATTTAAATGAATATCTTTATGTTGTTATTTTATATATTTTATGTATTATTTGAGAAAATTGAAGTTATATTAAAGGATATGAGTGAGTCTTTTTTAGCGCAAGTTTGGGAATGAATATAATCAGTTTAAAATATAAATCCATAGATGATTGGTCGATCACGGCGTAATAATGGTGCGTTTTACAAAATACGTGAATATAAAATAGGTTTGACCTAAAGTGTTTAATAATTTAGTATAAACGTGAAGGAACTTGTGGAAGATAAGATATAAATAAATACTTGTGAACTCTATTAATTGCACGATTGACACAGTTAAATTCTTTTTAGGTATTTATAATCTATGGGTCTACAGTTTATATGATATGATTGACATGGTATTAAAGGATAATAATTGATGTATATTTTAAATTCAGTGTAAAAAAAATTTTGAAGATGATATTTTACATGTAGACTCACTTATTTTATGATTGACAAAGCTTAACATTTTTCAGAAGTGCTTATAATATGTGGAATGATAATAAGTGGCTAGTAAGTTTTGAGTTCTATTAAACGTATGAATAAAAAGTATGTTTGAGTTACTTGAAAATAATTAGATGAGGTAATTAAAATTAAAATTTTGACTAATGTCCTTAAATTAATATTGTATACTAAACTTGCACGGGAGAACGATGCGAGGATGGAGAATAAAACATCCAAAAAAGAGATTTATGCACATGCTATATTACTTTGATGGAACTTTTGTGGTAGGGCAATAGATGATATTTTGTGTCACTTGTGAGAATATTTGATGACATTAGGGATAAGATGCTTGCTTTAAAAGCTAATCCCTTCAAGAATATTAAAAAAAAAGGCATTAACTTGCTACCGTCATGGATGATATATTTGTTGACCTCAAATTGTGTACTTCCAATGTGGTCAACAGATCTCAAGACCTCTCCGTCCACGCAAACTTGATTTCTGCGCAATTGCACAAACTGTTAGTCACACGTGGCTTCCTCTGATGGTGGTAGAGTTGACTGTGTGTACTCCGACAGTTAAGTCAGTTGGAAAAATTAATATATGAGTGTGAGAAGGCTTTAGACTCGAGCTTTCAATGTAAAAAAAAAAAAAAAGAGGATCGGCCTTGGGGTGTGTATAATAAAAGAGAAAAGTTGTAAGTTTAAAGTTTAAACTTGCATTATCCTGAAAATGACACTAAGTGCGAGCTTTTATAGTAAAAGAGAACAATTAAAAGTCATTAGATGAGGGGACACGTGGTTTCATCCCAACAACTGGGACCTTTTGTCATTGTCATCAATCCATCATGCGCATTAAATTCTAGTACTATTTTATTATCCATAATGCCTAACTTGCGGCTTTGGACTTGACTTGTGTAGTTGGAAAGGGTGGCGGCGATGACAGCATTGGGTTGTCAAATGAATCACATACTATGAATTGCGAAAGAAGATTTTTTTTGCCAAGCTCCTTTAGTGGTTCCCTCACGATGCAAGCTCGGTTCTTACCACGGGGATCGACACGGTTCAATGGGTTCAACCTTTACATATCGGCTCAACTTGTTCAACGATTCAGTCAAACTACCTTCGTGGCAATTTGACATAGCGTGTAAGGCCTTGGTTTGCTTGCCATGTAGAATTTTTGGAGCCTTATATTGTGAGGCGTAACAATAGTCCACGTATGATTGTTCATATAATGTGTGGACTTTTAAGTTGACTTGTGTTTTTGTGCGTCTTTTTCGAAAGAAGGGGTAGTCCTCAATAGTCCTTGAAGTCTATGGATGATTATTCATATAATGCGTGAACATTTAAGTTGAGATTTGATATTGCGTGGTGGAAAAAATTCGATGTTGATGTTGTTGAAACCTGTAGTAAGGCTGAATGAAGCAAAGGCAGCGAGCCCTATTGAAGTAGTTGAAACCTACAGTAAGACTGGATGAAGCAAAGGTGATGCCCCTGCTAAGAGGGCGAGCCTCTTGAAGTAATTCAAGCCTACAGTAAGGCTGAATGAAACATAAGCGAGGCCACTGCTAAGAGGGCGAGCCTACTGAAGCAGTTGAAGCCTACAGTAAGGCTGAATGAAGCAAAGGCGAGGCCCTTGCTAAGGGGGCGAGCATGTTGATGTTGAAGTCTACAGTAAAGTTGAATGAAGCAAAGACGAGGTCTCTGCTAAGAGGACGAGCATGTTGACGTGGTTGAAGTTGATGGGACGCGTGCTGTAATGATTTGAAAACATCGCCTGTCTCCAAAATGCAACAGTGGAGTAGTTTAGGGGTTTTCAATTCGCATATTGCATGAGCATTTATAGCGACATGATGATGGTCTGTTACAACTGGAAGGAGTCACGCCATCCTTAAGCGCATGCTTAACATAGGATAATCTGAGCAGTTGATTCAAATTTCAACACACCTTTTGATTTTAACGTGTTGGATGGGGGTACAGGTGTATGCCTGGGATTTCGTTGATTCTTATCTAATGGTGGAGCTTCATCTTTGTTGCTTATAAAAGGGGAAGCTTAGCCATTTTTTACCTTTTTCACAATACAAAAATTCCCCAATCGCCTGAAAGATCATCTGCCATTTTCCAGCCATTTTTACAGCTTTTCCAGTGGTTACTTGTAACTAATCTTCCTTCTTGTGCGTTGCGTAAGTTA
Organism: Fraxinus platypoda; assembly: GCA_903798405.1. Taxonomy (NCBI): domain Eukaryota; kingdom Viridiplantae; phylum Streptophyta; class Magnoliopsida; order Lamiales; family Oleaceae; genus Fraxinus; species Fraxinus platypoda. The sequence goes on along the minus strand of CAIGRT010051141.1, from coordinate 1,661 downwards.
CGAACTCTTGTATTTTTCTTGTTTCTTACACTTAAAAATAAACTTTCCAATGGTTTCTTCGTTAAATTTGGGTACCAAAGATGGGTCTTCTAACAAAGTTGATATGGTCGTCATTTGTATCGATACTGGCTTGCCTCCATTGATCCCTACTGAGAGGATAATGGAGGCAATGGGAGGCCCTCATAGTGCATGGATGATGCAAAAGGATCCCATAGATTATAGCGTAAGGTGGGGGCTTCACTGTGGCAGACCTGCATGGAAGATAACGAACTAGACACATTTGGGAAGTGTTATAGGATTCTAGATACCATAGAGATGTTCGTCCCAACGCCTGATGAACGAGCATGTTTACCCAGGGATGGCTGTGTTGCTGTGAATGAGGCGATCCTGTGCACTGGGATGAAATTGCCCATACACCCTTTCTTTAGGTATATACTTAGGCAATATAACTTTGTCCCTACAGTGCTTGTGCCCAGTGCATGGAGCCAATTGGCGGAGGTCTTCCTTCTTTGGAAGGAGGTTATTCTTAGCGAGAATATGCCTCTCCACATTTTCCAGAGCATTCTCTAGCCCCGAGCCTCTAGTGGGTGAAAGGATTGTAAGGGGTGGTACTACATGAACCTATAGGGTCCGCATTCGCCCTTCATTTTGGACACACCAACCCTAATAAAGAAATGGAAGTTGTCTTGGTTCTGGGTGAGGGATTGTTGGCAAACAATAGAGAGTAATGCAGTCTCAGAACCCAATACCATGAGTATAGTGAGTTTTTGTTTGTTATGTGTTCATTGTTGTATTTTGGCAAGCTGTATTTTTAATTTGCTTTTTATGCAGTTGCAGTCAATCACTTCGAGCTCAAGCCATCTAAGTGGGCTATCGTCCAAGTTATTTATGAGTTGTCTGTTGAGAAGAGACAATTCAAGAACGTTTTTGGCAAATGAACCCTCTTCATTACTCATTTGTTGATGGCCACCAAGGGTATGTAGCTTCATAATTCATTGCATTGACCTTATGCTTTGAACAAACATCTAATGTGTTTTTCTCTTTGCAGAGCAACATGATAAGGAGTATGTCAAGTTGGACATGTTCTTCATGAGGCGGTTGGGTGAGGCGAAGAAGAAAAAACCCTTAACTACAATATTTGTTATGCCTCACGATATAAGGCTCTAGTAACCCTACATGGCAAGCAAACCTATAGCCCCATACCCTGTTAGTTTGACCAAATCTGTGAATAGGTCGAGCCGATGTGCGAAGGCCGAACCCATTGAACTGTGTCAACCCTTGTGGTAAGAACTGGGCTTGCATCGCGGGGGAACTACTAAAGGAGCTCGACACAAAATCTTTTTTAGGCAATCCATAGAATGTGATTAATGTGACAATTCACTGCTGTCGCTGCCCTTTCCAGCTACACAGGTCAAGTTCAAAGTTGTAAGCTAGACATTATGGATAATAAAACGGTATTAGTATTTAATGCACATGATTGATTGATGGCAATGACAAGAAGTTCCCAGTTGTCGGGATGAGGCCACATGTCACATCGTCTAACGACTCTTAATCATCATCTTCTACTATAAAAGCTCACACTTAACGTCATTTTTAGGGTAATGCAAGTTTAAACTCTTAATTTTGCAACTTTGCTCTTTTATTATACACACCCCAAGGCC
>CAIGRT010051115.1:0-12059 GCA_903798405.1 Fraxinus platypoda | reverse complement strand
AATTACAATCTCTGTGGGTTCGACACTCTAACTTTATTACTATATTACGAAACTTGATACTGTACACTTGCGACATAAATTCACATTGCATAAAAAGCGTGACAGTATCCAATGCAATAATTGATTCACGATTATTTTTCCATTCTTGTATCGCTGTAGGGTTTTCGGTTAAGAACTTTGTCAAGTTCAAAGTAGTGAGATAAAATATTTTTTGTTGTTATCTCTTGAAGTCCACTCCTCCAAATTTATCCCATTTTCCACATGTGGGATTGGAGTATTTTGAAGTGGTATAAGCAAAAGTAGAACCACATTGTTTGTTCCATTTGTTGCTTAACTTGAAGTAGTCTCAACGATATTCATTTCTGTTATGTAAATAGAATTTTAATACAAATAAAATTCAAGAACATAATAGTACAAATGTCTATTCCAAAGATGAAGAGAACGAGGTATGATCAAACAAACAACGAACACAAATCTTGTCTTAAGATTATTGGCTATATGGTATAGTGAAATGGTTGTTGATTAAAATGACAAAGTAATATTTTAAGTTTAATTCGTAGGAGGGTAATTAAGCTCTCTATGAAATTGAAGCAAAAAAGAAATAAATAAAGAAAGTGAAAAAATAGGAGAAAAATGAAATACGAGGCAAGTGATTTAACACTTTTTTCTTAAGACAAAATTGCCCCGCAACAGTGCTAACAGATTATGGCACTTGTCTCCCAAGATATAACGGATACAACTAGTGGTAGAATCACTTCAAACCATAAGCAACAACAAACTCGAACGAAATTCTTCCCTCTATAAGAAGATGATTTTTGGAATGATTTTTGGAGAGTTTTTGCAAGAGTTTTTGATATAATGCTCAATGCAAATGATATGAGATGCATAATGGACGTCCAAAGGGTTTTATTTATAGAAGATGATGAGTTGTAAGTGAAGTGTCATGCCCCAACTCAGCAACATTCACGAAGGAAATCATCTATTGCTGTTGCTAGCCTCTCACTGGGTTTTCGCTCGAGCAACAGTGACACTTGTTCATCAGAAACTTTGTCGCCCTCCTGTAACTCGAGCGACAGTCTCAACGCTCGAACGCTAGGCGAGCGATGGAGTTAGACAAATTTCCTAGCTAGTTTTTCCTCTTTTCTTTCCAACTTTGGACCGTAATTTCTCATTCATTCGAAATTTATTTTGAGACACATGTTCATCAGAAACTCTGTCGCCCTCCTGTCGCTCGATCGCTAGGTGAGCGATGGAGTTAGGTAAATTTTCCGGCCAGTTTTTCCTCTTTTCTTTCCAACTTTGGACCGTCATTTTTCATTCATCTGGAATTTGTTTTGAGATTCCAAATATACCACGACGATCTACTCGACGTGTAGAATAAGTTTGTTTACTTATATTTATAATTTCATTATCAGATCAAATCCGAATATTTGGTCGAAATTGACACAAAGTCACTTTTTAAGTTTTATACTTGACTAAATTTTCCAATCTTTAAACCAAATTTCAACATAGTAAAAATTATTTTCTAAATAAGTATCTCTTTTGAGTTTTGACTCAAATGTAAGTAAAAAATGAGTTTTGTGAAGATTGTAAGCTTTTTATGATGTATCAACTCATTTTACATTGAATGTGATATTTCTCATGGTTTTGAGTTCCAAGGACCATTAATTTTGAAGATGAAGGCAAACATTGTCCCAAATTTATTGTTTCCTTGGTTAACTTCAAATATATTTTGACACATCAACACATCATATCTTAAAAAATAGGAAAACAATATGATCTAATATGTCAATGTAAAATATATTGGGATAGCAAATCTCAACTCATGAGTAGTCAAATTGAAAAACATAACAAAATTTTCCCATATCCATTATACCCCTTCAAAAAGAATTTAATTTAAGTAGTAGTCACAAAATCTACATCTTCAAATTCATCAACAATCATCTCATCTTTAAACAGGATTTTTAGGTATTTCCAATACTTTCAGAAGAGCGGGCAAATTTGCACACAACTTTAGTTTCTCGATCAGAATAGTATTCTTTAACATGCCAATCTGATTCTAATTCCCTTAAATCTTTTGAAATATCAAGATTCTATCCTCCAAAGTCAATTTGATGAAATGATAACGAACATGTATATACTTCGTTTATATATGATAAATAAGATTCTTTACTAAGGGCTTGTTTGAGAAAGCTTTTTCTCTGATTTGTAGCTTAATTGTGACCGTTGCTTTTCATTGTCAACAGTACTTTAAAGCAGAATGTCAGATATGGCAGCCGCAATTTTAGACCATTTTAATGCAGAATGACCTTTTTGCCCTTAACATTTAATTCATTTTTCATGATAAGCAGACATTTTCAATATTTCATTTTTAGAATGTCAAAAATTGCTGTCAAAATGGGACCTGTGTTCAAGTGAGTAACGGTTAATTATTTGTTAAAATTGGGGAAAAAGCTCTCCCAGACATACGCTAAGTGAATAACACTATCACAATTCAACACACTATTCTCACGCTTTTGACCCAATTCTTCCGAAGAAATTGAAGACTACAACCATATCATCTCTTTTGCCAACTTACTTTGCCTCAGTAGAAAGAGCAATTATTTTCTGCAATTTAGACACTCAACTAATTGTTGTATAACACAATCGATTACCATCCAATTCAAATGTCGAACATGCATCAAGGGTACTAATTTAACAAAAGCACGGACACCAAATTAGGTAAGAGTCTCAGAGAAGAAATCTAGAGATGCTAACAAACTCCTATAGAAAGCAGCAATGGATAATTTTCTGGAGTGAGTGAAATTTGATGGAGTAAAGCTGCATGAATGCAGAAGGCCCGCAGATCATTGACTCCTTTTCGTGGAGAAGAAGCAATGACGATATGTGGTGAATAAAAATCTGTTAACTCAGTGTCAGAAGCCGCAATAAACAAAAGATGCAAACATTATCCGAAATTATTGAATGAACCTTATTTCGTACAACTGAAAAACTTCAATATAGGAAATAAAAGTACGAAAAATCATCCTTTACAACGTTTTAAGAACATTTGATTATTTAGAAGCTGAATTTGAAAATAGAAAAGAAATACTTTCCTACTATTTTGTTCTTTGAATCTTGTTACACCAGTTAAAAAAATTTCATCGGACAAGTACGGTTGACGAGAGCTTCATCTATGAGTACGGAGATTGTCACTGGACAAGAAGGAACGGATTAGGGTGAGGGCCTCGCTTGGCTTGTTCAGAGGTACAAGATGACCGGCCCCTCTAACTGTTATGAAAGTCAAGCCCTCGTATTCCACTATCCTCCCTGCTACCTGCATTTGACGAAATAGAATAACATCAATTCTTAGGATTTCTTATATTTGCTTGAACCCAACATCTTGTTCATTTTACCTTAGCAAAATATCGAGGTACAGTATTTAAACTGAAGAAAAATGGGAAAACATGCTAGTTTCTTGTAACCTTGCATCTTAGAGTTAGAATCTACTGCATATCCGTTGTGAAGAGGTAAAACTCTAGCGCATGTTTGGTATGCAAACAATATGATTCCAACTTCCCCCTTTTTTTTTTTAATAGTGATTGATTCGTCCAATCCTCCGAGCCAAACATGTCTCTAAGGTATTTTGACGAAACCAGTAAAGCAAGTGTGACTAGTCTACAGACATCTTTTCCAGTTTCACATTGCTCTACAAGAAAACATGTTTGATGACGAGAAAAACATCAATAAACCTGGGTCATATGCGATCATAGGCAATGTTCCAAATTGAGTTCTGCAACTATGAATTGGCAATAATACTTCCACATCTCAAGTACCCAGCCTCTTGTATTTATCATTTTTCATAACAACTTTTCCTTTTTATTCTCTAAATACTTGAACATATAGAACCAAGCTTGTTGTCTAGTTCTAAACAAGTTTTAGTTTATCAAGACGAACCTGATGGTTGTGGTACCAAGAAGTCCATGGAGTCTTGAGGGGCAGTTTTAGAGCTTCAACACAGTATCTTGAACCTATTACTGGCACTCGGCCATCTGCATCTCCACTGTTACAGAAATGCCAAATAGTCCATGAACTTGTTGATAACGTTACAATTAATTGCTATATTTTATGAAAAAAGGAATGAAATGAGAGTCTCTTCCTAATATCAATTTTTCCCGTGTGATCCTGAAAAAGAAATGTTCCCGATAAGGAGAGGGAGGACTAGACCTGAATGGCATAATGTCACTCGTAAGGATCTAGATGCTTTGGATCTTGGAAGATGTAGCAATGAACTGAACGGACCAAATTTATTGACAATAAGACTTTAGTTTACCCAAAGATACTCTTAGTTTGTCATTGTTGGATTTGCACAAACTATATACTCATTTACCTGAGTTCTATAATATTTCAAGAAGTTGTGTTCACCAAAAAGGATGCTTTAAATGACCACAAAAATGCAAATGAATTAAGTAGTAAAAACTACTGAGAGCAAAAGTAATAGAGGAAAACAGGTACCTGTAAATCCAAATCCTGATTCCACCTTTGATGAGCTTTTTGTATATCGGAAAGATGGAAAATACAGTATAATTATACGTCCTAAATACAGAATTACTGCAGTGAACAATTTAAAATGGAAAAGGTTATCGAGAAATAACAGTCAATGAAAGATAATATGGCAAGTAGAAGTGAGTGTTCTATTGATGAAAGCAAAACTGTAAGAAAGCTATCTTACCTGCAGACTGACCATTTTACACTAGTGCCCTCTCCCCTGGTGTTCACATTGAGGGCAGCTTGAACATCCTTCCTGTTGAAATACGCTTCGGTGTAAGTAGAATAGCAGGGGTCATACCCTCCAGGGATCCGTTTCATCCTCCTGAACCCATAATTTTGTGCCTGATAAAATACTGATGGCTTCAGAAAGTGCTTCTAGCGAGCTTGTAACTCGACATATGATTAACATAAGGGCTATGTTTGGTAAGCAGTACTAGATAACATTTTAACTTATTTATTTCTCAATAAACATGCCAAAAAAGGCCTAGTTTCAAGAATCACCTTAGCATTTGAAAATTCAGTTCCACTAGTAATACCATAAGCAGTAGATGATGTCTTGTTGAGAACACATGATGGGACATAGATGTTGTAAATGTCGATCTCGTCGTATCTATTGAAGACTGAAGACATGGCGATGTTACATTTGCTTGACCAGTTCTTGAGATAGAAGTTACAATCTCGCCTAGCTTTATTGTACTCTTGATCTGAAATTACAGAGTGGCTCCATGCATACTCGAGAAGTCCTTTATAATCATAATAGTCATTTGTTTCCGGATTTCCTACCTGAAAATCATCAAATACTTTAGTACCAAGTATTTACTATTTCTATCAATCATGCTCAAATTTCCAGGCGTAATCGCACAATTTGTAAAATGTAACTGAGAAGACCAAGTATGAAAGTCGAACGTACTATGAAACCTTTTAGATTAATGAATGGATATGTCTTTCTTTTCTTATTCCTGACGTATACAAGTTCTGCCAGTTGAGGAACATAATGACCTACAAATAACACAAAATAGGTAGCCTCAGGTAAGAGAAATAGCCGATTAATATTGATTTGTGCCAGAAACAAAGTTCGGGATAATGTTCATCTAACCTGCATAACTCTCCCCTGATATGAAAAATTCATGACTTTTGAATTGTGGGAATTTTTTCAGCCAATTCACCAAAAAGTTGTAGGCATCCTCAGCTGAACAAAGACTCAAAATGCATATATAACACAATGGCTATATATCATAATGACAGCACAAGATATTATACGAACATGTTCGGCTAAGCTTAAAAAGTTCGACTATAAGTAAATAGTAATTCTTAAAATAAGTATTTTTTTTATTAAAATTGAAAATAAGTCAATTATTCAGTTAGGAGTTACTTTAAAAGAAGTAACTTTTTTAACTTAAAAGCAAGAAAAAGTGGGCAAAAAAACTGCTGCTACTTTTTTGAGCTTAGCCAAACATGTTCACACGATTTCTATCGACTTTCATGGACAGTGAATTACCTACAAATCCATCGTCTAATTTGGTGTAATCAGCAGATGTATTGGAGTATGAGAACCCAACTCCAATAGGAGATTCCAGAAAAAGTAAATTGGCTTCTGCAAGATAATTAAATCCTTGAATACCAGTTTAATTACAATCAGTTCAGACCTCTAAATAATCAGTTTCTTTTCTTACTCTACTCATAATCCTTTTCTTTCACTTTTACTCATTTCTACTTATTTTACTGTTGACTAAAAGTCTAAAAACTTACAATAAAGTATTCGACAGTATTTTAAATAAGAACAGAAGCTACTATAGTGTTCATAATACTGTGGAGTCCCGCACGAGACCTTTAATCCATGAGTGCTCATTGAAGTCAAGACCAGTTCCCTTCTTGCTAACTACAAGAGGACCCAACTCCACAGCTGCCCCATATCCAATTGATGAACAACCAGGCCCTTCAAAAATATCACACACACCAATCAAAAACTACTGACAAATAATCCAAATAATAATAATAATAATTTATATTTGCCTAAGAAAATAATTGATTACCTCCATTAAGCCATAATAGAAGAGGCTTTTTGGTAGGCTCAGACTGAGCTTCAAAAAACCAGTAGAAAAGGGCCCTCCCACGAGCTTCATTTACTGTGATGTGCCCTGAAAACTGCGAGACTGGTGGATTTGGTGGTTGCCCAGGTAGTTTAATTACTCTGTGTTCCTGGGACCTGGGTTTTTCTGCATTAATGCATGCAATAAATGCAAAAAGAAAACCAGTTAAAAATAATAAGAATCTATTAGGCGTTCTTGCAAGTACCATGTTTAGTTTATTGCATTTACTGTGGAGAGAAGAAGTATAGAGTGAGTGTGAGTGTGAGGATGATAACGGAGAGTTGACTGATATTTAGGTATACATACAAGAATCCAAGCTGTCAATGCTTTGCTTTTCAAAGGAAAGAGTGGCAGTGCAAGTGGAAACTTTGCGACTGTTTGGTATAGTACAAATGAACGTTTTATTGAATCTCGAGTGCAATAATAGCCCATGTTTGGCTACTGTTTATCATAAGTAATTTTTATAAGACCTACATATAATTTTCTCTTATTTATCACTAATTTTTATCTATTTATAATTTAAATAACTGGTAAACAACTCCCAAACATGTCATTCAACTTATATAATCAAAATTCATGTCATTGGTCGAATCGAAATAATTATACCAATCAAACACAATTAATTACAATTCTCAGTAAAATAATTTCTAAGAAAATCTTTTCCCTGTAACATATTTTATTTCCACCCATTTTCCACCATTGCAATCAAACGCACCATTTGAAAGAGAAGTAAAAGTTATTGATATGATGGAAAATATTATTTTATTAAAAAAATGTGTAGTTAAAAATGAGTAGAAGAATGAGAATGAAAAAAATAATGTGGCTCAAACAGGACCTATTTATCACTAATTTTTATCTATTTATAATTTAAATAACTCGTAAACAACTCCCAAACATGTCATTCAACTTATATAATCAAGATTCATGTCATTGGTCGAATCGAAATAATTATACCAATTAAATACAATTAATTACAATTCTCAGTAAAACAATTTCTAGAAAAATCTTTTCCCTGTAAAACATTTTCTTTCCACCCATTTTTCACCTTGCAATCAAACGGACCCTTGTATAATCAAGATTCATGTCATTGGTCGAATCGAAATAATCATAAGGCTCCGTTTGGTAGCCATTCTTGGTTGAAATAATGTATTTTTTCTTTCACATCAAGTGGGGTCCATGGAGAATGTGTGGTTGAAAAAGAAGGAAAAGTTATTGATGTGATGAAAAATATTATTTTATTGAAGAATGTGATTAAAAATGAGTAGAAAAATGAGAATGAAAATGAAAATGTGTACCAAACGGAGGCTTAAAGTCACTTTATGTTTCGGCTTGTCACTCCTCTTGGAGTGTTCAAATTGGATTCTATTGGTTTGTTTAATATGAATATTGTATTTTTTTCAAACTGTAGTACTTGTTGCGTCTATGAGTTGGCATCTTTATTCATGGANTTAAAGTCACTTTATGTTTCGGCTTGTCACTCCTCTTGGAGTGTTCAAATTGGATTCTATTGGTTTGTTTAATATGAATATTGTATTTTTTTCAAACTGTAGTACTTGTTGCGTCTATGAGTTGGCATCTTTATTCATGGATTGATTATAGTACTTTATTTCTGCTTTCTCAGTGATTTGTTTAAATAAAAGTACACTTCAAGATAGTTAATGTTTTAACAGAATTTAGCCCCATTGGGAATTAAAATCAAAATTTTTTTGTAACTTTTGATAAAAGTTCAGAGTTTTGCTACAAAAACAGAATCAGTGACAGAGTTAAAAACATGTGAAACATGTGTTATTCATTGATTGGACAGTTTAAAAATAAAAATAAAAACTACCCAATCCTGTCTAACTAACTTTTCCCAAAAGTTTATGAAGTGAATTTTGCTATTTGTACACTGGACGGTGTACAAGCCCCCTCACAAATAGGATGTCCACACCCAAATAAAAAATCGTGGGCCTCCCTTTGTGAGGAGGCTTGTACAACGGGATGTGAATCCCGTGTACAAGTAGCAAAACACTTATAAAATATACAGTTGAAAACTAGGTTGTCCAAACAGACCCTTAATTATGTAGAAGACGAAAAAGTAGTAATATATGGCAGACCACAGGCCTCCCGTGATGACTGGTACATTTGTCTTGCACTATAAACAGCATTAGAGTGGCTCCATAACGACAGCTTTCCTGGTCACATTTAATGCACATTTGCACAAAGACAAACAAGAAAAAATAATCATCAAATTATAAAGGAAGGAAATGATTGATTTTGCCAATAATAAACGTGCTTATCGGGTATTTTAAGCAACGGTAGACCTTTAGTGGGCCGACTCAACATTAATAGACTGAAACCGATTGATTAATATTTGAGAATAATGCTATCTACTATTGAACACCAATTTATTGAAAAAAAACCACACCCACCCCCCACGTGAGTAAAATATTGAAAAAAAAAACCACACTCACCCCCGCCGTGAGTATCTGTTTTCTTTCTGTGCATTCTGCTTCTATACGTGACGCATAACTTATTTTTTATATACATGTAGAATATTTTATTATGTGAATGTGGTTGAAAATGATCATGTAGCAAAGCATAAAATAAATTAATGAATTTCATACAAGCACTAAATATCACTAGAACTACCACTTAAAGTGGTGTTAAACACTAGTAGTGCTAAATAACATTATTCAATACTTGAACGAGATGAGGATTGGGTCGTTCGAGCTTGGATTATAAGGGTAGTACTAGCGATGTCAAAAAATCTCGAGCTCAAGCTCGGCTCGGAAAAAAGCCCGAGCAGGGCCGGCTCGTGGCTTGGTGGCATCGAGCCTCGGCTCGGGCCGAGCTTGGATTAAGTTTGGATGCACTTTTTTATATATTAATATTTAGTTATTATTTATAATACGTATAAATTGCACAAATTTTAAATACGTTATAAAAAAATTATAGATTTATAACAAATTTTTTTTAAAAAAAACACGAGCCGAGCCTCATTTTTTGGCCGAGCAAGGCCCAAAAAAGCTCGGACCTGTTTTGCTCGAAAAATTATAGATTTATAACAAATTAAAAAAAAAAAATAAAAAAAAAAAAAAAACACGAGTCGGCTAGGCTCGAGCCGAGCCTCATTTTTTGGCCGAGCAAGGCCCAAAAAAGCTCGGACCTGTTTTGCTTGAGTCGAGCCCGAGCTTTAAGTTTCAGCTTGGGGCTCGATTCGGCTCGTTGACATGGCTAGGTAATACAAGCTTTGTAACAAATTTTGTCGGCTGTAAATCTAATATGGAATACAAGTCTGTGTCTACAATTTACATAAAGCAGCAAATCATTAGACTTTACAGCTGAAATAGATAAAATCGTAATTCCCACATGAAAATAAGGGTAGAACATGGTGAAATTATTATTAACAACTTAAATCAAAGCCTTCGAAAGCCATATGGAGATCTCCTTTCGAGATCTGCAATACCCAAAAAAAATCTGAGCAACAAGTAATTTTAATCCTCATTGTCTATACTTAATGCTTTCAGACATTTAAAAAACGAATCAAATACTAAGATTCCAAAGTGCAGTCCCAGAGAAAAAAGTGGCAACAATTATCAAGATTTAAGAGCATATTTGGTATGAAGTATTCGACAAGATTGCATAGGATTAGACAATTTTAATTTCTTTTTGTTCCTTAGTACATACCAAACATGCAGCAACAATGAAACAGAACAGAAGGTTTGACAAGCTTACCTCACTGAACAGTCGTTATTATCATGCACTTAATTCGAGCTGCTCAAGAACCAAGTCCTCGATATCTGTCTGAGTGTTTGCCTTCTTCCTAAGGGACAAAGGTCGCAGGATGGTTCGTGAAAAACGGCTTAATGGATCCTGAAGACCTTCCATTTCATAGTGTCCAAATCGCCAGTCTCTTTCTATATAAGGCCGCATTATTGGTTTGTCAAGGCCTCCTGTTGAAAGAATATATAGACAGAGATATCTATGAGGTGGCACAAAATGCTGTGGAATAAAAATTACTCGAATTAATCAAATGAGAAGCAATTTATGAACATTAATTTGATGTTCTATCTAGAAACAGGTCCTACTGCAGCCCACGTTAGTAGTGGCCATGAGATAAAAAATGATGTTGCTACAAACTCTATTTGACTATTTTCCTACAGTACTCATACCAGGAAAGGACTGGACTGGGAAATAAACAGGATATTAGCTTCTTTTTTTCTCCTTAATACTATCCAATACTATCTAATCCTCCTTACTCAAACGTGTCAATAAGTTCTCTATCTTCCAAGTAAAAAGAAACGACATCCTTTTTAGGCTTTGAAAAACTATTTCCAAGGAAAAAGAAGACAAACTATCCGAAAGCAAGTTTGCACGATCCATACTAAAAGTTAGTTATAACAGGATATAAAGGTTTTTGAAAGGGGTTATTAATGATTTAAGAGCTCTTCCGGAAAGAGCTCTCCTTGGTATGCTTACAAGTTCACTAGCTGTTTTCTGAGTCAAAAAGCTGGACTGCCATAAAATAACCTAGATTTATTCCCCTTGTACTTGCCTACTGTACTGAAACTCCCAGATCCGTTAATGAAGTTAATCACTCTAACGAATCTAGAAGACCATGCTCAAGGGTCTCTCTTTTGCTGATTGAAGAATATAGTCAACTAAATGAAGGTACCAACATGTGAAAAACATAATTACAAGTCCAAAATAGTCGAGCTCTGAAAATATTACCAGCATACATCAAACCATGTTTATTAACTGCTCGATAAAATGGCCTTGTTTTCTTTTCTTTAGCAGCTCTTAGAAGTTCATGCCATGCACGTGCTCTATCTAGGCGCGTAATCTTCCCCGAGGTCACCAGCTGTCATTAGGGTGTCAGTAACTACTTTACTAGCCAGATACCTAGTCTTGAATTGACAGATGAAAAGATAAATTTTTTACTTTAGAGAACAAATGATATGATGGACGTGGAAGCCGCGCAAGATTATTGGAACGATCAACTGCAACAAGTCCAAATTTTGGACCATAGCCATCAGCCCATTCCCAGTTATCAGATATAGTCCAGAACAGGTATCCAAGGACAGGAACACCCTACAATGACACCAAGAGGTCTATGTTAAAAAGTTCAACATAAAGTACTTGAAGGTAGAGTATTTATAAGCAAAGTTCACAATCAAAACCATGATCATCGCAGCATAAGTTGCCAATAGATGTTCCAGCAGATAAGGTCTCCTGATCAAATCTGTCTCATCAGATACACCATTTTCAGTAATTATAAATGGCACACCAAGATGTTCATATCTTTCGTGAAAATGTAGTAGCACGCGGTACAAGCCATCAGGATACACCCCACGTCCAGATTCACTATACTCGTCAGTCTCAACGAGTTTCAATCCAGCGCCAGAAACCACTTCCTGACCACAAAAAGAAATTCAATTTGAACTAAACGTAAATGCC
>CAIGRT010051099.1:0-13398 GCA_903798405.1 Fraxinus platypoda | reverse complement strand
GTAAGCACCATCACCACCATTCGAAATCCACCACCAACCAACCATCACAAAAATCACCTCAAAACACCGCCATAGAAACGGCTCGATCACCACCATAAAATCGATCCAAAATCAAGCTAAGCACCAAATTGGAATCGATCCAAAATCATCCCAAAATTCATCTTCAAACTATCATGGAGATGCTGCTGTGGCTTCCGACGACGCTGTTTTGTCATAGCCCGTCATGCGTTGGCGATGGTCTCTCGGCGACGGTCTTTCCACGGTGGCTTCAATTCCGATGGGAAATGAGAAGATGGAAGAGGATGGAGAGAGAGGGGGGAGAAAGGAAAATGATTTAAAGGTTAGGGTTAATGTTTGAGTTGGATGGGGTTGGTCGGTTATGTAAATTAATTTATTTTTATAATATTAAAAAATAAATTATCACTTGCTTTTTGTATAAAAAACTTTTAAACCTGATTTTGAATTGTATAGTTTATAAATAGGGTTTTAGCTAATTTTTCCATGATCATTCATGTTGGACTATCAAGAATTCATGAACCAAAGTAGAAGCGTACTTAAACCAGACATGGTTAATGTAAAGTCTTCTAGATCAACACGTTGTTCCTTTATTTCTTTCTGATGATGGAAATCGGAACATAATGAACAATTACATATGATCCGAGAAATATAACCGTATGTATATACTAATGGCCTGTTAACCCAGTTCGGCCCATCATGAAACTAGGAACGGGCTTGATCTCTACACATAAAGGCTCACGCTTCAATTAGATGCTTCAAATCCTAAAATATCGAAACCTTATTAAATCACTTAAAACATGTTTAACCAAAATTGATAGCCTTTAATTTAATACACAATAGTTCACATATAAACCCACATGATCAATTAAAAATCCTTACACAAAATTGTTAAGACAAAAAGGGGCCTTCAATTCCATAACTCCATTGCATTAAACATGAGTATACATTGTGTTTAAGTCCATGATTAAAAGCTTTTGTATACTTGACACTGCACATAATTAATTACAGGCAAAATGCAGTATATTCAACGACGACCACACCCAAAGAGACTGCACCATGTGGACGATCTTAACTTTGAAGTTTGGAAATAGGCCTTGTGCTGCTGCATGGCTACCAGAAGCTTCGAAGGAAGCAAGACAAAATTGCAGGCAGCATGCTTGATGTGAAAAACTGTTCTCCCTTATAAGGGACTGTTAACTGACATATGCTAAGCTACTTTTAGAACCGAGATGCAGGCTACATTTGTCGGAGAACCAAATTCAGTTCTTGCGCACATTTTGCTACAACTCCGCCCCTCCTACAAGATATACAGCGTTTTAGAAACTGGCTTTTTTATATCCAATAAAGTCGAGGAGCACATTCAGTGATTGTTGACATGAAAGCAAGGGGAGTACTTGTAATAGGTTACCCGGCAGTTGAAGAGATGATGCTCACCTTACAAGTTCCGGAAGAAACTTTTGTATATTCTGGAGATGGGCGAGACACAGTTTGCAGCATTTGAGCCTGTCAAGAAAGGTAATGCATCACAGCATCAGTATGTAATTGAAGTCAAACCCGTGTGACTAATGCATGGCGTACGATGGGGTAGATACAAGTCCACTTCAGCTACACTACCTTTCCTCTGCATGAAGATTGACCCCGACAGCTGGATGTGCTGAAACAGCTGAGCGCACTACCGTACCAAAAACTGATACCAGCTTCAGAAGCATCTCCAAGGATACACTGGCATGCCTACACGAAATACAGTGGGATGTCAGAAATTTGCAAGTAAATCTGAGGTAGGTCATAGCGGGGTAAAAGATTGGTTCCTCCTTTACTCAACAGTGCTGTTCACATCTCCACAAAAATATCAATGTAGACTATTCCTTCTGAGTATTGTAAGTATCAAACACCAGGTGACAAGAGTCCCAAGGTCGAAGCTCTAGTAAATGACAAAACCAGCTTCAGACAACAGGCTATAAGAGATCTAGACCTTTTGAGTCCCTAATTCCCAAAGTTTGATGTAGTAATTACCTATCTATCTTGCTTTCCAGTAACCCTAAAAGCACAGGAAGCACGCAAGAAAATAGGTCCAATGTAATAACCTCCATCCTCTCTATGAGAACACTAACTACATCGGCCTGTACCTGCATCAGCAAAAATTATCTTAAGAAAGCAGGACCACAGGAGTAGCCAAATAGAGCAGTGAAAATAAACTAGAGATACTGAAATAAATACTCACAGAATGATCAGGCAATTTCCTCACAGCATTTATGGCACCCTTAACATCATTCCTTCCCCAAAAGTGCCGTACGACCTGGATAATAATTAAACTACCAATAAGATAATTATAAGCAAACAAGATTAAGAAGAACAAACATTTCGTGAAAACAACGAAAAACTAAGTATGATTCCCAATAAATTTGAAATATTTATATGAATTCTTTTTTACCATTGCAAATCCAGCAACACATCTACCGGAAGATGTGATACAGTCATATCCTTCCCTATCACATCAGGCCCATTTAATTTTAGAGCACCTCTCCCCCTTCTAACCTGTTTTACTAGTATTGCATCACTCCAGTGAACAAAAGTTTCTTTTGGTCCACACAAGATATTTCCAATCCATCTAATCCGTCCTTCCCTTGATTTAGAAATTGATACCATCTCCAATTTATTGACATATATTTTTAATTTGGTATAGAAGCAGATTAGTCAAGTACATTGATTAAGACTCATCTATGGCCCATCAAAAGTTGAATTCTGAGGGTTTTGGAGCAAAATGAGCAGCATGTATTAACATAATTATCGAAAACAATTAAGCAAAAATTACCTGTAACTTTGTCAGCCGAGATCTAAATGTACTCAATAGTATATCATGATTCTGCATCAGATTTTCGATAACACTATTATCATTCACAGGTGGTTTATCATTCACGGCTAGCTTATCAATCATGGCTGGCTTATCATTCACTGGTGGTTTGTCATTCACAGCTGGCTTATCATTCACAACTGGCTTATCATTCACAGCTGGCTTATCATTCACAAATCTCCCCTCCCTTGAGGTGTTTTCTGGAGTCCTGTTCTGCATATACCGTTTAAATAACAGGATGAATATTGGTGAAAAAAATATAACTTCGGAGAAGAGGAGAAAGGAGGGCAGAGAAAGCCTATACTAATATGCAATATTTTTATAGCGATTATAAACCCAAGAAGTCATGATTCACTCATCTTCTACATTTAGACATGACTGAGAAACCATAACAGAGCTTTCAGCTGTCAAATTTTGGAACACAGATTGAGTAATTTTTTTGTAAATTTGACTGCTTAAAGTTCTATTATGGTTTCTCTTCTTGCTGCAATTCTCATTCATGGGCCATTGTCAAAAAACAGAATCCAAGTTAGCAGAATTTGGAATGAATGTGGTTCTATAAGCGAAGAAAGAACCACAGATGAGAACCAAATACGACCTCATCTGCTTTACTCTTATTTATAAAGTAGAGTGCACAATGCTCGGTATGGTTCAACTCATTGTCTTCATACATTATAATGAACCCCCTTATATAAAAAACAATTAAAGACATTGTATTTATTTAAATATATTAAATCTTCATAAATAACAGTCATATATTAGTAGTTCGGTGTTCACGATATGATCTGTATATGTATTACCCTGCATAGACCTTAGTGCGGTTGTTAGCCATGACTACTCATTTAACTAAGCTATCTTATACACCCATTTTATGATCTTATTACTTGCAAATTAATTTCATATGCATTGGAACCAATATGTTTTGACCAGTTATTTAATCTTAGCCCTTTTTTGGTTTGGATAAAAATTAGATTTATAGTATATTTTGATAAAAGGTAATGAAATGTGTGGCTGAAAAGTTGATAAAAGTTGTGGGTCTCATGAAATGTGTGGTTGAAAGTTCTAAGAAATGGACGCCAAACAGGGGCTTAATAATGATCACTTGAAGAGATTGTGTCAGCTTCATAGCAGCCATTCAACTGCCAATTTTTCTCTGTGTTATGAACAGCTGATGAAAAGGGAGGCCAAAATTATACCTGCGAGAAGGGTGGTTCTACAGGTTCAGCTGCTGTCTCATGAGACCTATCAGAAGTAAGAATTTCAACGCTATTCAAAATTTCCCTTCTTTCAAACCTCTCAACAAGACTGCGTGTCCTTCCATGTTTAACTGCCACTGCCGATATCAAAGCATAGGAATAATTATACTTCATCCAACTTGTCAATACTAACTAGATAAATATTCAACAGCAACCTCCATTGACATATTTAACTGAAGTCCCTCCTTTGCTGTGATTCAGAGGCTGGTCATCTGGAACATTTCAAAATAATATCATTTTTTGTAGCTAAAAAATAAAAATCATACATTCATATCTTTATGTATAGGTTTTCATGATATAGGACTAAAACAAGTGCTCTGGATTGATAGAAGAATAAACAATATTAAGAAAACAGTATACGGAATAATTCTTAAATAGTAATTCACAGAAGCGTGAGATGAATTTCACAATTATTTCAGATATACATTTATGAAAACTAGTACCAGTATATAAACGAAGTTGGAACATAGATACAGTTAATAAGACTATTTTGAGACAACATAGCATGAAAGTTAAGAGAATCTAATAAGTTTTTGGAGTATGTAAGGGGAGGGGAGCCAGTTACGTAGTCAGAATTCAGTTTCGTTTATCTCAACTAATTTGAAGTTTTAAAACTACATGCACTAAATATTTGAGAGTTCCAAAACAAAAACAAAATTTATTAATCCAATAACCTCATGCTCATGAAACCATCATGCTGTACTGCATAAAATATAGTAGTTGTTTGGCATACACTAGTTGCATTGCATGTTCTAACGTCGTATTGTGAAGTCCAACTTAGAGAAACAACGATGACATCAATGCAGATGGGAAAAAGAAAACATGGGAAGGCACTTTGCATTTACAGCCAACAACAGATTCTGTGGTAGTCAATCTTTATTATGTTAGCAGAAAAGGGTATGATCACTATAGAAAGACGTGAGTAGTCATGCATAAGCATAAACTGGTAAAAGCATATAAATTATAGATGCTTAGGTAACTGTGTTGAATTCATACCAAACAAAGCTTGTATGAATTGCAATATCTAAAAAGCTTTTAGAGATAGAAAACTTAAAAACAATTCCCCTGACTTGATTGTGTTGCCATTACTGGAGTTTTATCAAACTTCTCTGTCACTGTCTTAATACTTGATTGCTTTTCCTCGGAAGACTCCTTAGCATTATCATCTGCGACAAGCTTATCCTTCTTACTTCCTACTGGACGACTCCTGTTCACAAAATATGGAGATTCAAGGGATACTGACATTCTTTCCATACCAAATCGAGCACTGGATAGCCTCCTTGTATGAGGCGGCTTGGCAGACACGCCATCATTTGCCTTAGCAGAAACATTAGTTTCCCTTCTAGAACTAACCAAATCTTTTCCATCAGGACCATCCCGGGGTACGATGCTAGGCACATCAAAATTTGTATTATTAGCTGTCACATTAGTTTTTGCAGGCAATCTCCCCGCAGAAACTTGCTTCTGAGCTCCCACAGTATTGATTTCCATGGAATCTGATGAGAGTACAACCTTAAAAGAATCAAGTGAGCCATCTGTCTTCGAAGAGACAGTATTTACACCTGCAGCTTCACAGGGAAAAAAATTAGTGCCAATGACAGTGAGTTTGGCACGGTCCCAAAAATTACTGATGAAATTAAAATATACACAATAAGAACTTACAGTCAACATATATATTTTTTATTTCCTTAGATTCAATATCTGGCATCATAGAGCGCAGATTGGACTTTACGTGGCTTTCTTCTTTCTCCATAAGACTTTCCTGGCTGTTGCTTTTTTGCTCTAAGTGGCTGTTTTGTTCCGAGATTCTTGCTCCATGTGGCTCTATAAGCTGACATTAAAAGGGCAAGTTAGTAATTTGATGAAAACCCAAAAGGTAATGGAAGAAATCCAAAATAAGTTAATAAATTAAAAGAAGTGGTTGAAGATTGAAGTATAAGACAAAAATGTTATTACCGAAATATCTGATACCCAAACTGCAACAGAGTTTTCATAATATGCACCACCCAAAAGTTTTCCATCATGGATACAGAGATCACCAAGCATTGACCACCCTATATCGACAGAATCACGACAAATCACAGGCTCCCATGAGTAAACCTGTAGTTCAAGGGATATGAACCTCGTGAATCAAGTATTCTTTTCCAAAACACTCATTAAATTTCAGAAGTCCAGACAGAAACCTTTAAACTGTCATCCAGTCCGCAAAAAAGGGTTCTTCCATCAGGGTGGAAAGTTATTGACCGTACTCCTGTAGCCTAGGAGAGGAAAAATACTGTTTTAAACTGATACAATATTTGGAGCACTATAATCAAACTGAAAAGAAAACAGGACAGGAACCATATCATCAAAAACAATGAAGATGGGTGAAAGGACAAGCACAAGTGAAATTTTGTTTTGATTTCTTTCCAAATATTTTTGTGCAACATTGTTGTTTTATACTTTTGGATGCTAAATCAGAAATGTATACAAACAAATTTCCATTAAAAAGGAGTTTTGTCAATCCTGAAAATACCACACGGATATATGATTAAAAAAAAAAACCTTAAAATATTTTAGGCTCAACAGCTAATCAACCAATATATGGTTATTCAGTAATTATCTGCTACTTGGGAAACAGTGTCAAGACAAATCTAAAGTGATAAATATCACTAAATTACAAATTATTACATAAAATGCTGTTTGATGAGTTCAACAACACGCGCGGAGGAAAATCCTCCACATGACAAGGACTTTTATGTTGCAGAATGCAGAAAAGGCCTTGTGGGTTCTGGATTCAATAAGTTCATCTAAAGAAAAACATCGCTAGAAGGTGAAGACACAATAAAAGAGACACAGTTAACTGTAAATTATTCCACAAAAACCTATTAGAAACTAATGCAAAGCCAAAAATATCAAATGTTACATCATTCAGCATTAATTTGTGCGTTTATCATTCTTCAATTTCAATGGATGAATTTTCATGTTAAATCAGGAAGAAGAACTGTCCAGTTTTCCAATGCAGAATAAATAATTTAGAACTCATATTTCTAGCCCCTAATGATGCTGCAATTCAGTCACAACTGTTTTCTGTATTTATTGATACAAGTGTGGCATAATTGACCAGTTTATAGGATAGAGACACATCTACTTCGTCTAACAACTTTTATAGATTAGAGACTCAATAGGTTTAGACAATTATTGCTTTCTTTCACATGAACAAACTCTCTTACCTCACGCTTAGCAGATCCAATCATCTCAAATGTTTCCAAATCCCAGAATTTCACAGTTTTGTCTGCCGAACCTGGAACATAAATTTTATTTCACTGAAGTTCGCGCTCCATAGTGTCTAAAACACCAGTTAGAGTACAAAATAGCACATACTCACCCGTTGCCAAAAGAAACTCCTGTGGATGGAAATCTATTGAACGAATATGACCTTCATGGAATTTGAAATCGTGCAAAAGCTTTCCAGCTGTCAGGTCCCACACCTGCACACCACAAAAAGAGTTCACATAACCAAAATGGATAATAACTAATTTCAAAAAAATCTTTTCATCGAAATCTCAGAGTAATACCTTTACTACATTATCAAGTCCACCAGAGACTACCCAGCGACCATCAGGAGTAAACCTTATGGTACTTATACCTCGAGTATGACCCTTGTATGTGTGAATGCATCCTTTCTTTTTAATGTCCCAGATCTTTAAATTAGTGTCCATGGAACCAGATGCAAATATATCCCCAAATGGATGGAATTGAAGAGCGGTGCAATAAGATCTGTGCCCAGTAAGAGTGCGAACCGCTACACTTCAAGAATATTAACTAAACTAGGGGAGAGCCATGTCAAATTCAAACCATTCTTATAAGGATGTTACTGACAGACAACGGAGTACAGAATCGCCAATGCAGGGTTCAATTCAATCCGAATTATCGCTTATTATTCTCTTTCGTGCAATGTATAATATAAAGAATGAAAAGACGACTTACTTTTTGTTTCTTCCAAATCCCACAGCTTTGTGGCACCTGAAGAAGATCCAGCAACCACTAAAATCTCTGCTGAATCAAAAGCTACAGACTCTACCGGACTTGTGTGGCCACATAAGCTCTGCACAATCACCAAAAGGGAATCTTCTTTCAGTTGTATAATGTGTCAAAAAAATTGAAGATGGTACAAAATTATAAGTAATATTTTCTCAAAATAGAAGACCATATGCATTGGAAGACGTGCATTGATGGGAGTACATTTTTATCTAGATATCTTCGCTATGCTCAGAAACAATTAGACAAGGACAAGAGCAGCAGATAATAATTGATCAGTGGTAAATTAACTCCATACGATAATTTTAAGTGGTCAGCCACTCAGCCCTACATTACTAGAGTGCATCAACTCCATGGCTTCCAAATTTCAATGCAACAGCAAATTAAATGTAATTACAATAAAATTAAAGGTAGTTCTGCTTGTGGAGCACATTTGGTTGTGCTTAAAAGTTACTTGCTAGAAAGTAAGTTGATACTTTCTTGAAAGCGTGTTTTTTTAGTGAAAACGGTAANCAGATAATAATTGATCAGTGGTAAATTAACTCCATACGATAATTTTAAGTGGTCAGCCACTCAGCCCTACATTACTAGAGTGCATCAACTCCATGGCTTCCAAATTTCAATGCAACAGCAAATTAAATGTAATTACAATAAAATTAAAGGTAGTTCTGCTTGCGGAGCACATTTGGTTGTGCTTAAAAGTTACTTGCTAGAAAGTAAGTTGATACTTTCTTGAAAGCGTGTTTTTTTAGTGAAAACGGTAACTTTGAAAATCATGTTTGGCAAAATAAGTAACTTAAAAGTAAGTCTATGCATCTTCCAGAGTATTCCGAATCTGTCCAAATGGCACAGTCAATCTAATACGGCCAAAATTGCTTCCGCTGTATTCTTAAAACTGAAACAAAAAACAAAAATCGCTATCATTATTAAATAGTACTTGAATGTTTAGTGTGTCCACGATCAGCTAATAAACTAGATCCTGACAAGACAACGGAAGATAGAGAAAAAGGATGCATCTAGTGATTGGCTAGCCTTATGCTATGGACACACATTAATTCCAGACGTTTTGGATTTAGCTCAACGGCAGCAAAGGATAACAAGTACTTCCAAGTTAATTGAATTCCACTTTAAATTACTGGTTGAAAGTACAAAAGTGATTCTCTTTTAAGAGAACAATTTGACTTGCATTTTTAACCATTTCACGTTCTACTTAGAAACCAGATATTTACATAAAAGAAAGATATCAATCGATGAGAAGTCGTCAACAAATGATGCTAGCCATGTGTTTATCTGATGCATTAAATTTAGAACCTCCACATTTATCCAGATTGTGAATAGCTACAAATTCACTAATGCATTGCTAGAACACATATCCTGCCATCTCAATTTTTCGTAAATTTGTCTCTGATTGGAACATCAACGTTCTATACATTTTGATAACTTTATAAACCTTGGACAACGTAAAAATTGCATCATACTCCAATCACAAGTAAAAGAGATGGAATCACTCCAATCAGTTTAAACAGGACCATTCCCAACAGATTGCCATCCCAAGCATCATAAATCACATAGTTCATTTAAACAGAATGCCAAAATAGATTTTTATTTTTTTTTCTACTAACCGTTAAAGATGTGGCTTCGCCAATGGACCAAAGATTAACTTTTTGATCATCTCCACCTGTAAGGAATACCCGGCAATTCTTCTTCCCAATGCTCAAACAATTCACATTCCCCGCATGAGCCACAAATTCCTCTGCATAAAATTCAGTCAAGAATACATCCTTTTAACAAAAAATATATTTTCAAGCAGTTCTGTAATTATCTTTGAAGCAAACTCGTGGAATTATCTTAACTTGGCTACCCAGGACCCAGGCAAAGGATAAAATTTGGGGAAGCAGCACAAATCTCAAAATTTCCAACAAGTTGGAAATGAACAAAATAAAAAATAAAATAGTTCTTAGTTGTTAAAATAACAAGCTCCATTCAATCACCGCTATGCCAAAACATAAGGAAGAAAAATTAGAGAAGTTGAACTGTTAGGCAAATTTTAGCTTTCTCACTTTGAAAAAATATAAATATAAATAAACAACAAAGATGTTTGTGATCTTTCTCAGCAATTTTTTCAACATTCATTCAAAATTTTTTCAGTAACCAATAAAAACGACGAGGCAATTTTTGGATAGAACTGATATCAGCTCAGATTAGATCATATGAAACCAGAATGCAAACCCCCTAAACTCAAATTTACCTATATAGTCCAGATACACAGACAAATGCACAGTCGCATGACATACAATCACATAAAAATAAAACCAAAAAAAGTTCAAGACAATACGCAATTTGTATCCACGTTTGGACATTTTCCAAAGCCCAGAAATTCAATTTTCGCAGAAGCAATGCTGGAGATCGGAACCCAAGACCGTTGCTTCCGTCGGCGACGGGGTCAAGATTCAAAACCCGGTATGCGGACAGGAAGAAACCCAGAAAGAGTATGTATAGGCGTTGAGTAGAAAATCCAGCAAGAAAGGATATGAATAATGAATCAATCCCTGAAGGCTGAAATGAAAACTACAAAAGGAAAATAAAAGGGAAATTTTCAGAGGAGGGATTTCAACAGCTAACGTCAAGAAAGGGAAAGAGTGTAGATTTCAACAGCGGACTTTCACTTTTTTTATAGTCGGATTTATCTCTTACAGCGTAGATTCAGTTTCACCGACATATAATTTTGGAAAATTTACTGCTCAGCACAGTAGTCCACTGTTGTTCTTGGACGATATTAAATTATTAAACAATATGAAATTATGAAAAACATGTAGGGGTCTATACTCCATTGCAGAATCTTTGTTCCTGTTTTTATTTTTTTATTTACTTGCAAGTATTTTATTGGGTTTGATTCTTTCTTGATATTGACTTGCGGAGACATTCTAACCACTAACTTGCAAGTAAGGATTTGTTTGATGGATATTATTTTGAAAAAAATGTATTTTGAAATAGTAGATTGATGGAGAATGTGTGGTTGAGAAAGAAGGAAAAGTTATTGATGTGATGGAAAATATTATTTTATTGAAAAATGTGTGGTTAAAAATAAGTAGAAAAATGAAAATGAAAATTTTAATGTGTGTCAAACAAGGACTAAATATAGAGTGTGTTTGAGCCACATTATTTTTGAAGAATGTATTTTGGAATAGTAAATTGATAGAGAATGTGTGATTAAAAAAGAAGGAAAAGTTATTGATCTGATGAAAAATATTATTTTATTGAAGAATGTGTAATTGAAAATAAGTAGAAGAATGAGAATGAAATTTTTAATGTGGCTCAAACAAGGGCATAATGAATATTAGAGGTCACGATCTATGTAGTTTTTTTTTTTTTTTTAATTCATGTATTTGGCACGGAGGATTGAATTTAACTCAAAAAATAGATAAAATTTAAGAAAGAACCCTAGTGATAGAATTTATCGATTAGCTAGTATAAATAGTAAAACTCTTGGATCGTATATAGCTTATCATTTTCCTCTGCACGATACAAAGTTGTCGAGGCCTCTGGTCTATATTCACGGAATTTTAAAGTTAGAATTCTACCATCGACGATATCAATCCTACTTTGCTACACATTTAATTCCCATTTCATATATGTGCTTGATAAGGTTTTCAATAAAGACATCATATCTCGTATGTAATTTGTCCTAATGGAGCATGAATACAAAGTTATCAAAACCCTTATCTGTTCTCATAATATTTTAACAATATGATTCCATCGTCAAGATATCAAACCTATTTTGCTACAAAATTTAATTTCCTCTAGAATGGATTGGTGATGCATTCTCCATCATCGAGATATCAAACACGATCGAAAGGAATTTAAATTGTCAAGTAGAAAATAGATGTAGCTTATCAATAATGTGGTCAACCTCTTCTTTGTTAAGATGAAATTTTGAATCATTATCCATGCAGCCGAAAATGACAGAACATTAACAACCTACGTGTTTTAGGCTTTTATCAGAATAGTGAGTGGACGTGACAGACAATTTATAATCTATAATCATAATTATTAATTCTTATGAGTAATATTTGATATTTACGTCTTCATCGATTGATTTTTGACATCTGCGCATTGTAGTAAAGTCTATAAATTGCACACATAATGATCATATTTAATCTATGTTTGACCTCCATTTCTTCAAAAATTATATTTCCAATCACACATTATCCTGTAAAATAATTTTACATTAATATCGAAATTTTTTATTTTTTTTTAAATAACGCATTCTCCAAAAAATTACTATTTAAAAGATACATTTTTCCCTGAAAAATGGGACTCGAATGGGGGGCTTAGTGATAGTAATTGTACATTTTAAAGAAGCCACGCATCTTATATAAATCATTGCTTGTCTAGCATAAATTAATGAACTAATTAAGTACAAGTTTAGTACACATTATTAAATAATCGGTATAACGAATAAAATTTTAATTATTATTTTAATATTGTACGATTCATCTCAAACGTAAAATCTATTTACTGAGCTCATGTTTTTCGAAATTATAATTTTATCCACATTTTGTAGGATCCATAAATTTTATCTATATTTTAACCGCATATTCCTTGTGACGCACTGTTTATAATCAATTATAAATTTTTTGACGAATTTACACGAGTTTCCTTGAAATTTGAAAACAATAATACTATTTAGCACTATCAGTGCTTAGCCCTTGTTTGATATGGATTAAAATTTAGATTTTAATTTAAATCAAAATTAACAATTAATTTTAACCACATATTTTATTGGATCCACAACTTTTTAACCAAATATTTCACCAACTTTTATCAAAATCTACTAAAAATATGATTATAATATCTACCAAATAGTAGTTTAGTACTAGTCTAGATGAGAGTAGAGTTCACCTTTAATTGTTAATGAAACATCAATACCATTTTGATTCATTAGTAAATAAAGGTAGACCTCATTATCACCTAGACTAGTGTTAAGTACGAGTATTATTGAGAAAAGAATGTATTTTAAATAATGTTATGATGTGAAATATGTAGCTAAAAAGTAAGGAAAAGTTATTGATGTGATAAAAAATATTATTTTATTGAAGAATGTGTGGTTGAAAATGAATTTTAAAAGAATGTATTTTTAAAGAATGTGTGTCAAACATGGGCGAATTGTCAAGTGTATTTACTTTTGAATAATATCATTGATTGTCTATCTAGATAATGGTTGATTCTGATTTACTATTCAAATGAAGTCGA
>CAIGRT010051072.1:0-15486 GCA_903798405.1 Fraxinus platypoda | reverse complement strand
AGGAATCATTAAATCATTTTGCTACGTCTAATCATATTTAACATCGATAATTAAGACTTCTAAGCAATGTTTTGTTGTCTCTATCTAATCATGTTTACACAAAAGCAATTCATAAACATAATGACTTGGATAAGAGTGTAGTTTTTTTCATGATGGATAAGTTGATATGAAGTCTAGAAAAGTTTGAGAACCTAATCACATATTGTAGTGTGTCATTTTGATTTCTGAATCGTTGATTATAATCTATGGAGAATATTCACATTTACTAATCGATTTAAATTATTAGTCAGAAGTGTTTAGTCTCATCCCAGTAGATAATAGCCAACTCGATTATTCTTAAACTTTTATAAGTGTGGTTGGTATGTCATCTTATGTAATTTATCGTCCATGTTAAGCTAGCTCTCTATTTCATTTCAAAAACTTCTTATTTTGCAAGGTTGAATCGTATACAAAGAGTGTCAAAATGATCTATTGTGTCGCAAGCCTAAGGTCGTTATCTTACATAAAAGGTTCCAACCACCCTCTAAGAAGTGTGTTTTTATTTTATTTTTTTAAAAAAAACTTGTGGGCAATGGCTCTTTTACTAAGATAGAGGATGAAACTTAACAAATACAATTTATACTTAGTCCTTGTTTGATCAGGATTAAATTTATATTTTTAGTAAATTTTGATAAAAGTTGATGAAATGTGTTATTGAAAAGTTATGAGTTCCATGAATTATGTGGTTAAAGCTAATTGTTGACTATGACTTAAATTAAAATTTTAATTTTAATCCCTACCAAACATGGGCTTTATAACAATGAACTATTTATAGCAACCAAAGGGACCAAGGCTCTTAAATTTCAGAAATCTGTTTATGGTATGTTCAGTATGTTAGACTAGACAATAAATATTAATCTAGTACCTGCTATACTTCCAACTTATCTACTAGTATATACATGGATTCAAATCAAAATAAACAGGCAATTGAAGTGTGAATCGATTAAATGTAAGAAGCAAGACAAGGATTTTGTGTGTCATGTGATTTTATTTATATCTAGGAAGCAAATCTTATGAATGTCACTTGGTGCATGTGACCTAACTCCCATGTTTGTTATAAATGAACCAACCCAATTTGAGCTCCTCTTGTTTGAAAATCTAATAGCTCTCTCACACTATAGGGGCAAACCCACAAGTCATTACACAGTTCACACTTGTATCATATCTCTCAAAAGATATTCAATTATACAATTGGATTCATCGAATCAAAATGGATTTAATCATTTATTTTTTTCAATATTTTCGGTGGCGGTGAAGTCTTAGGGTTGAAAATAGGTTAGATACTAGTTGAATTCAAAATTATGTTCTCATTTCATGTGGCAAAAAGGGAATAATAAGGACTACAAAGTCTTGTATTCAGAACAACCAACAAAAAGTGAGAAAGAAAGTTGTCTAGAAAGAGAAATTCGGTCCATGCCTTGTGTTCTTCTGGAGAGAATGGAAACACAACTGGCATATCCTTGTGGATTTCGCCATTACTACGACCACCATCATCGAGTTCTCCCTCGACCTAATTGAGGAGGACGCAAAGATTCCTCCCTTTGTGAAGAACTAGATTGCATGGGAACAGAAACAACTACACGAGGAGTTTGTACGTCATTTCTACTTTGCTTCGAGATAAGAAATTTGAAAGTCAAGAAAAAAAAAAAGCTTAAATAATTGGCATCTCTACAATTTTTGAAAAATCTCGATAATTATAGGTTAAACATTAGTGTCCATGTATTACAATCGACTAACTCGTGTCTTAATAATTTGTACCTATTTTTACCGTACAGCTTGTTTGGGAGGGATTTTAATCCAGTTAAAATTGAAAATATAACCGTTATTAGGTCCAACTCGTCTAATAAAAGTTAATAATAACGGCTAGTTTTTCAATTTTAATCCAATTTTAATCTCTACCAAACAAGCTCTATTAGAGTTTCCTCGACCAATCCCAACAACTGAAACCAGACCGTGTCACGGAAATTGACATTGTTGCATGAATTAAATACACAGAGTGGCTGCACTGTGAATCATGTGACTCGACTCGAGACACTGTACCATTTCTCATACTTCATTTTCAAAGTTGTATCAACACATGTTATCTCTTCTGAGCAATTAGCGTTAATTGAAAAAAACATTCTACTAGTCGTCCAATGAACATGAGTACTAAACTAACATCATTAAAATCTTAAGATTAGACAATAATCAAACATTATACCAAATTATGTTACCAATTTTAACGTTCAAATCAAATCGATCACCACATGTCATAATCAGTCATTCATATCGACCAATAGGAATTTTCTTCAGATGTGCGAAAATTTCGTATTTCCTTTCACAACTCCACTAAGGCTAAAATATGAGAAGATAAATTAAAAGGAAAATTGAGTTGATTTTCACGATCCTTCGCATAGTGTGGTCATAGATGTCCAACATTCTAGATCGCTGACCTATTTAAATATGTGAATCTAAATCTATACATTACCTAAACTGTAAACTTGGATGTTAATATATCGCACGTGAGTTTCGTTGAATTGAAGAGAAATGTTAATTTGACGATTTTACCCTCTATTTTTTTTATCACGTGAAGGTCGCATATAGTTGATGTAATACTTTCTTCACCCACTTTATTTCAAATTCCCAGCTGTCATTGGCGGGACTTGTCCTATATTTTATAGGGTTTTGGTTAAATTCTGCATTCAAGATAACGAAATGGTACCTTTCAAATATCACAATTCATATTGTTAGAAAAAGACTCCCATGCTTAAAGTCACATTTAACATATATCAAATTTGTTAGGACAATATTAATTAAATAATTCAATAGTATTCATCTATTATATGTGTCCTTGCGAACCTTTAAAGACAAACATTATTAGTACAAAATTTGTTGCTAGGTCTACCAAATTTTGTCACTAGTCAAAACCTTGTGCTTATTGTGTGTGAACGTAATGAACAATTGAAACATAGAAGCGTGTCGAATAATTCAATAGGAATGTGTTACATGTACATCGACAAATGTGAATATGAATGTCAATGGAATTGATTCATACCCCCAGTGAACAAAATAAAAACTTTTCACTGTTGATGTGACGAGAGAACATTAAGTGCCTATCTGGTAGCAATTAAAATGGCCCAAAAAATTCATTTTCCTACCGTTGCATATCACTTCAGCCGCAAACCTTGACCGGCCATCTCACATGCGGGCCCCACTAACGGTCAGAATTTTGATTACAATTCGTCCAAAATCAACACCAGACATGCTGTAATTATGATTATGACTTAGTGCAATGAAAAAGAACTTAACCTCTACTACACTTGTGAATCTGATCAACCAAGACACCTTACGTCCAAGTTGAATCATATGTCACATCTATATTCATCGAAAGAAGAAACTAACCTACAATACTTTTGCAAACCTCCCAAATGGCTCAAAGCAACAACATGAAGCCAATTCGAACACTTTCAATATTGACTGAAATTTACCTAACAATTTTCGACCTCGTCCACAAAAATTTGGAAAGTTTAGTTAAAAGATGTTTACCTTCATTTGATAAGAGTCAATATCTATAGACTATAAGTGGCATGTGTAACATTTAAGTACTAAGAAACCAAAATTTTAACTTCAAAGTCAAGCTATATAGCTTCTTGTCTTCGCTTTCTTCTTACGTTTTTCTTTACAAATAATTTGCACACAAATACACCCTTTGCCCACAACAGGAAATAATAAGCCGTGGCATTCTTATAAGTGCACCCACGTATACCCAGCGGTCCCAAAAGATATTTTTTATTCCATTTTGATTCGGTAGAAGAGGTTGAGAAATAGGATGGAGTGGGGCCCCTATCTTTTTATCTTACGATTGGATAGGATGAGAAATAAAGTTACTGTTCTATTTTCATTCCATTTTGATTCTCCCTCGAACTTTTTTTGTGGGTCGAGATAAGATTTTATAATTGTATTATTCCTTCCTATCTTAAATATTTTTTCGTCCGCCAATACTCTTGATAATTCAACGCTCTAATACCATTTATAAAGAATTGGAGTTTTACTATCTGATAAGAATCTACATCGTGTCTATCTAAAACGAGACTTTATTCATGCGTTTTAAACAAAAGTTATATAATTACAAAACATTATGAGTGATTCTGTAAACACAGGTGTTCCAATCGACTTAATGATGATGGCGCATGAGATCGCACGAGACCACTTTGATTATGAGTTGGGAGATACGAACATAGTGATCCTAAAATACTTTCTGCGCTAACTTCCATTTTAAAACAGCATCCCATCGCGATAATTAAGCGTTAATTGAGATTTATGAGGGAAAAAAAATATCTTGTGGGGGAAACATGTTTAATCATGTTTGAAGAAAGCTTGCAACCACTGACCCGCAGAGAGATATACGGGCAACCCCGTTTAAATAATTAGAAAATAATAAAATATGCTCCCTCTAAAGTATTTGAATTTCTACCCGCTAACTATTTGGTCAAAAATAAAAAAAAAAGGCTGAAAATTTGCCCCTTGGAGTTAGCAGAAGCCACATGAATTTACTTTTTTATTATTGGTCCAGCACAACGTAGTATTCACGTCAAATGAATGAGATATGTGGGGTCCCGTCGGCAGATTCGAAGTTGAGGATTATGTCCCACAACCAATCAAGTTCAAGAATTAGCGGGAAGATCATAAAGGCATATTCCCGCCACATTGTTTAAAAAGTCAACTGCCATGTTACGACCTTTAACCGTCGGTCATGGTGACGGTGGTGATGGATTAAATTGCCTTCCATGTCGACTAGAGAAATGGTGAAAAAAGTATTATAAGATCGTATATGTCAAATCAAAGTTGAGGACGTAAAGCTCAAGTGATTATAGATGAATACATAAATTTTTTATTGCTCAGTTATCGTAAGCAAATATCGTGCAGTTACTCATGAATGACTTGCCCAACTAACAATCATGTTGATACAATTATTTTTTTCTAAAGTTACAGATGATACGAAAGTTACAAATATTATCCATCATCAACCTCGAGAATATATCTAAGCACTATAAGTTGACTTTTACTTTGATTTCGAAGCATCCCCTACGAGCTAGGCTTTCCGTCGTGATCAAGTGAGATTCCCCACCAATGACAAACTAAAAATTTGAAAAGGAGGATTGACTGATGTCCTCAACGTGATCATATAACTTTTTTCAATTGTTAAGTCATTCACAGGTGAGAAAGTGACATCTGAAGAAAACTTAACAAATTAGATTAGGAGTGAACGAGAACATTCTCTACCTATCAACTACATATTAGAATGTGCACAAAACTAAATTTCTATTCAATGCAAAATGAAAGTATGATAATTTTCTGATAATTCCGTGTCGACAAGGAAGGATAATACTCCATGATGGGGGGAATCAATTCCCTCTACACAATATTCTATATATGAGAACAGCAAAACCATTTGTACAGAAAGAGTTGCACCAGAATTGCACCAAAATAGAGACAAAATGCGCCATGTATTTAAAAAGAAAAAAAAAATGTGCGGGCCCCACCTTGTGTGAGTGATCTGTTGCAATTCTGGTGAATTTTTTCTGGTTGTGCAGCAAAGTTCATATGAGAAATAGTGATATCTATCTTATGCATAGATAAACGCATGAAACTCTATAAACATACATGTATTTAATTTTTTACTGATATAAAATTTAGTATATTAGACAAATTGGTTCATTTTTCACTCACCTCAACAAAACAAAAATTATAATGTCGCTCGTTGACGTTAATATATTATTCGAAATAAAAAATACCACAAGTATCTTATAATTTGGTGGTATGTCAAAGTAGAGTGGGTGTGAGGGAGAAGGGGGGCAAAAAGTAAAAGTGTTTAGTAGATGGCATGCTCGTGCTTGTCATAGGTCCACATGTTTGGTGCACATTCTTAAAACACGCTTTTGGAACTAAATTTTGAAATATATATTCTATGCCATGCTTTGCTTCCCAATTAATATGTGCTTCCACGACTTTGTGTGTTTTCATGTCATGCTTGTTTAGTTGCTTGACATGACCATTTAAATATTGTCACGGACTAGCAAGCTATGTAATATTTACATTATCTTATCGATTCCATAATGTCATTATGAATTAAAGTTCAATTTAATGAATTTTTAATATTTCGATGTTTTTATGTAATATCAAATATACAAATATAAAGATAATTATCAAGTGAGTAAAATTGATAATTATCAAATTTTTATTTCTATTCTAATTTGGTCTACTCCTCATTTCGAGCATCAAATAAATATATTTAGAATTCTTTATACAAACACGCACACACACACATATATATATATAGTAATTGGAATGAGAGCACTCTAAAGAATTGATTAGTGTAGGGCGTGGCCAATTATTTGAAACAGTTTGCAAAAAATGAAACCTAAATCAAATCCCTTCAAAGAGGTTTGGTTCGATTCAAAATTAAAACGCTGACAGATTCACGTGGATCCAAGTCAACGATTTTAATTCTATTTTATGGTTTTAGCCCTAGTCACGATTTGTATTTTATGGCCTAACCTAACCATTTTCCAAAATAAGAAAAGAATCAACTTAGTTGGTAGAATAAAAAAAATGAAAAGCATTCGATTGATTTGGATAAGATTCTATGCTAATCATTATTCTTGCAAATTGCCATTATATCAAATTAAAATATGCTTAAGATTGTAAAATTTCTATATAAGAGAAACAAGTAATTAATATTTTAGGTATTAACAAAATGGTTATTACAAAATCACTCATTCTAATTAAATCATTTTATTATAAATTTCAAAAGATTTTATTAGATTTCTAACACCTCCTCTCACTCTAATCAATCAAAATAGGTAAAATTAATACTTCCAAAATTTAAAAATGTGAAATGTTAATTCTGAATTTACTCCACAAATAATCGAATACGTCACTTGTATATAATGAAGTATTATAATGAAAAATGGATCGTAATTCATAAATTCGACTAAATCGAAATAAATCGCTGTATATAATTGACGTCTTAAATTAATTGAAATCACTCTTTACAGATCAAAATATTAGTACCAATTCATTATTTTGTTCGAATATTCAAAATTTAGCAATTTTATTTCGAAATTAAAGAAAAAAAAATTAGGTTAAAAAAAAAAAAATTTTGCAAAAAATCCATTACAAAAGCTGGCCCATAGTGTGAAAAGTTACAAGAAAACCGACCGCAAACAATGACAAGAGAAAAGCCGACAGTTAACCATCACCAAAATTTACCCCCCTGATAAACTTTTATTAATTTATTAAACACAAAAAAGGAAAAAGAATATTCTGTGACCCCACCCATTGCATCTACTACCCACACAGTATCCTACTATATTTAAAAGACTCATGAATACGTCACTTGTATATAATGAAAAATGGATCGTAATTCATAAATTCGACTAAATCGAAATAAATCGCTGTATATAATTGACGTCTTAACTTAATTGAAATCACTCTTTACAGATCAAAATATTAGTACCAATTCATTATTTTGTTCGAATATTCAAAATTTAGCAATTTTATTTCGAAATTAAAGAAAAAAAAATTTGCAAAAAATCCATTACAAAAGCTGGCCCATAGTGTGAAAAGTTACAAGAAAACCGACCGCAAACAATGACGAGAAAAACCGACAGTTAACCATCACCAAAATTTACCCCCTGATAAACTTTTATTAATTTATTAAACACAAAAAAGGAAAAAGAATATTCTGTGACCCCACCCATCGCATCTACTACCCACACAATATAAGTTAAATGTTTTATTAGTCACTGAATTTAAACTTCCATCACGTTTTACTCATTAAACTTTAAAATGCTTTTGAGTGATTATTGAATTTTAACATGTTGCACTTCATCACTCCTCATGTTCACCGAACTTTAAAATTCTCTCGAGTGATAACTGAAATTTAACATATTACATTTCATCACCCATTCTCACTCACCACGTTACATTAGTCGCTGAACTTATATTTTCGTCACATTTTACTCATCGAACTTTAAAAAAATTTCGAGTAGTATTGTCCTTGATGGCAATCTAAACTGCTGCGTGAGATCGTGATACCCATTATTCTAAGCCCCTGTTTGAGTCACATTATTTTTTCATTATCATTTTTCTACTCATTTTCAATAATATATTCTGCAATAAAATAATATTTTTCATCACATCAATAGCTTTTCCTTCTTTTTCAACCACATATTCTCAATCACATAAAAAAATTGCATTATTGGAAAAAAAATGTGCACCAAACAGGGGCTAAAATATATTTTTCACTCTCTTATTTTCAACCATACATTCTTCAATAAAATAAAATTACACGCAAATCCAAATTTTTTCCTTATTTTTTAATCATATATTTTTTTTTCAAAATACTATTTAAAATGCATTCTTGGAAGGATAACGTGGCTTTATTTTTTAATCATATATTTTTTTATCAAAATACTATTTAAAATGCATTCTTGGAAGGATAACGTGGCTCAAACATGGTGCAAAAGACGCATGTCAAATTGGGGCATTGGGGTAGTTGACTTGTGAGTGAGCAAAATTTAAAAATTAAAAAAAAAAGGAAAAATATATTTGAAAAATTGGTCACTGCGGGCAGTTTATTCGGGCAGCTAGCATTAGTCACGCATTTGATTAGTCGGCGCGTCAAAGCGCGTGGAATTTAAAGCAAAAAATAAAAATAAAATATATATAATATTTTATAATCCCCTCTTTAAGAGCAAAGCGAAGCGACGCAACAAAGCATGCGTTTTCACTCCGGACGTTTTAAAGAGAGAGAGAGAATCAAACCAGCAAAAACTAAAGAAATAGAGAGATTGAAGAGGACAAGGGTACAGAGATATTTGGTTTTGAAAAGTGAAAATTTCGATTTGGTTTGTGATTTTGAAGTAATTTTTAGAGGAGAAGAACCGTAAGAGGAAAGGGAGAACAATTATGGAGTGGACTTATGTAGATGAATATGAGAAGCTTATTTTCCGAATGTCTACCCCAAGGTTAGTGTGTTTTTCTTCTCTCTGTTTATTTGAGTTTCTGTTTCCACTTTCAACATTGTTTTCAATTATTCGTTCAATTTTTCATAATATTTTAAGTTTGTTATTTTATTTTCTCAGTTTTTTGTTGTATTTCTTTAGTTTTTCATGAATTTGAAGTTTTTCTGGACTCTGTTTTTCGAACTTTGTCTAAATTTTTCCCTTCAGAACAGAATTTTTTGCTCAATCTGAAGGAAAAACAAATAAAATTGAATTTCATGATCATAATAAAGTTTTGAATTTTTAAAATTTATTTATTATTTGGTACTTTCCTTTTGAATTCCCCAAATATTATTCCACATAATATCTTTTGATTCAATTCTTCTGGAATCCAGATCTTTGGGGCATTCCATTTGGCAACTTTCCTTGATAAAAAATAATCAGTGAAGATCCCACTTGATTTCACCTTAATTAAATTAAAGTCCCGAATTAAATCTAAATTTAATTGCACCGATTTCTTTTTCTTCAAGTTATTCTGACTCTTTCTCTTGTTTGCTCAAACATCACCTTCTTGACTTTTCAATGACCATGTTTAATTTCAAATTCCCGATAATACCCTTCCATTGACTGATTCTCCGTTGATTTTCAGGGTCATGATCGATAATGCGGGTTGTGCAGACTCCACCAGAGTCATGGTATGTTCCCTTCTCGGAAACCCACATTGTTTGTAGTGATTATTTAATTACTTTTGTTAATTTTGCTTAATTATTTTTATTAATTTTTACAGATTGATAGTGCTAGAAAACATGGGATTCTTCTTGAAGCTGTTCAAGTTCTTACTGATTTGAATCTGTCGATTAAGAAAGCTTACATTTCTTCTGATGGTCGGTGGTTCATGGATGGTAAGCTACTTGTTTTGCTATCTTGCGCCTTCAAAATTGTGGTTTATTAGCATTAAATCTTTAATTAATGGGCCTTGATGCCGTTTCTTTAGTCTTCTACTTATTTTGCCGTTTCGTTTTCTTTAATTTTGCAGTTTTTCATGTGACTGATTTGGATGGAAACAAATTAACCGATGAGAGTGTTCTCAATTACATCGAACAGGTAACTATTAATTAATATATACCTTTGATTACTGATTTATGCATGTATTTGACTGATTGTGTCTGTTTTCATGTTAATACAGACTCTTGGGACCATTCATTTTGGGAGATCGAAAAGCTTTGAGGGCCTTACAGCATTAGAGTTGACGGGTACAGATCGAGTTGGCCTATTGTCTGAGGTTTTTGCAGTTCTATCAAATTTACAGTGCAATGTTGTTGAAGCGAACATGTGGACGCACAATGGACGGATTGCATCCTTAATTTATGTTAAGGACAATGATTCAGGGTCCCCAATTGAGGATTCGCAGAAAATCGAAAGAATCGAGGCAATGTTAAGGAATGTTCTCAAGGGTGACAATGACATCCGTAGTGCCAAAACATCAGTTTCCTTGGCTGTTACACATACAGAAAGGAGGCTTCATCAAATGATGTTTGCTGATCGAGATTATGAGAGGAAACCGCATATTAAAACTTGTGATGAATCCCCGGTCGTGGCAGTACAAAATTGTTTGGAAAAGGGTTATTCTGTGGTAAATATTCAGTGTAAGGACCGGACAAAGCTTCTGTTTGATGTCGTTTGCACATTGACGGACATGCAGTATGTTGTTTTTCATGCTACAATTAACACAGCTGGAGACAGAGCCTCTCTGGTATATAATTTTTCAACTAGTATTTTTAGCTTCATTTAATATAATTTTTTGAAGGGAAATTTACATAATTTGCTATGAATCTTTTCAGGAATTTTTCATTAGGCACATGGATGGAACCCCGATTAGTTCAGAAGCAGAAAAGCAACGTGTGATTCTATGCTTACAAGCTGCAATAGAAAGAAGGGCATCACAGGTGATATTTTGTGCCTTTATTCTTTGTATTAAAGAATGTCCTTGTTCTTGATTTAACATGTTTCTTTTCTCGATCTGTTAGTCTAATGGAATTTTCTTGTCTGATAACAGGGTGTAAGGCTTGAGCTGTGTATGGACGATAGACTAGGCCTATTGGCTGATGTGACGCGAACCTTCCGGGAAAATGGCCTAAATGTGACAAGGGCCGAGATATCGACAACAATGGATAGGGCGCTAAATGTGTTTTACGTCACAGATGCAATTGGGAATCAGGTTGATTCAGAGATAATCCAATCTGTTCGACAAAAGATTGGGTTGAGTAAATTGAAAGTGAAGGAATTGCCTTTGATCTACCATCAAAAGGCGGAAAGGGACCAAGCCACGGCGGGTCCCGGTGGGACCATGTTATTATCACTTGGGAGCCTTGTGAGAAGGAATCTATACAATTTGGGATTGATCAAATCTTGTTCTTGAGTGATCAAAAAGGCATATTCTTTGCTTCAGACAGGTTTCATGAGCTGGGCATTTGTACATAGTAAAAGGCTTTTTTAAGACAGGATTTGGTATGGTAGTTGTTATAGTTGATATTTGGTTGGTCGGGTAGGTAGACACATTACACATGGAAGGTGAATGATATGGGGCCCACCTCCCTACCAGTTTTCTTTGGTACACTTGTTTGTTTGGAAGAAGGGATTTGAATTTTCTAGATGGAAAAATGGAAGTAGTGAAAAAAAAAAAAAAAATTCGTGGTGGGTGGTTTTGGTTGTATATTTTTACTTCTTCCTTGATGTTTAGGTAGTAGTAGTAATAGGAAAGGAAATTGGTTTCACACAGCATATTGTACATGATTATTATTTTGTTCAAATTAAAATATTAGATGGTTCTAACGTTTGACTTTTATGTTATGATTTGTAACCACCACAAGAATTCTACTCTTTCTATTGTTGTTAACTTTGATTGACAATTACTACTGAAATTGACATTTTAAGTGTATATGTTCGACAAGAATTTTCTTCTAATAGAAGAGTTTTCTGAAAAAATTACATTTAATAATTTCAAAAAATTATCAAAACATAATCAAAAGTAGTTACTTAATTTTAGGAATAATTATCTAAATTAAAGTGAACATTAATTTTAATCATATATTTGATCGGATCCACAATTTCTCAACCACACATTCCGTCGACTTTTATCGAAATGACGAAATCTACTAAAAATCAGATTTTTATCTATAAACAAAACGGGGTTAGATGATAATCACTATCATAATTGACATGAACTCAATGATATTGCTTGTTACACTATACTTCAAATACATGTATTGAAATAGAACAAAGTTTTAACATCGTTTCTCTTAAATCTTGTTTAATCTCTTCCTTTCATGAAAAACATGTCACAATATTTTGGTAACTGTAAACCCGTAAACATTTTCCCATTAGAATTTGAGTGACAAACCATCGAACATCTATTGAAAATGTCTAGGAAAACTTTTTATATCCTCGGTCGGTAGAATTTCACAAGAATTAGTACCTAAGTTGTCTCTTTCGTTAACATTTAGGGTTCTTATGCATTGTAGTTTCCGATTTCGAGTTGGCGACTCTTAAATTTGTTGTACATTTCACCATGCTAGTTTTTGT
The DNA here is from genome assembly GCA_903798405.1 of Fraxinus platypoda. NCBI lineage: Eukaryota > Viridiplantae > Streptophyta > Magnoliopsida > Lamiales > Oleaceae > Fraxinus > Fraxinus platypoda. The sequence goes on along the minus strand of CAIGRT010051072.1, from coordinate 2,878 downwards.
ACTCTTTTGAAGATTCTGAAGGCTGGTTTTTGCTTAGAATTTGTCTGTTTGTTCCAAGACACTTGGGTTTTATCTTAAACATGTGCAACTAACGTTGGTATCTATGCCCACATCTCGAATCTAAACAAAAAAAATTGTAAGAAAACTAACAATTTAATTAATTGACAAATTTTATAATTGATTTAGGTCAAAGGGAGTCGGCTCTTTGTTTTTCTTCTGGTTTCATCCGTATCTATAGGAAAAAGTCACAACTTGAGACAACGGTCTATCCCTTCCAAAACTATACACCAGTTGCTACTTCTTGCTTTGGGTTTATCTACCAACTTTTTCTTATTTTCGTCAATTTCTTTGTTTTTTATACCAAATTGTTTCAATTGTTTGTTGTTTTTTGTCATATATACAAAGAAATAAATACAACTTGATTGTTTATTTATCGATTTGTGTATGTAAGCATATAATAATACGTCAATAATTATCTTATTTTCTGAACTTATAATGAATTTGAGTACTCTAACCGTTTAAGAATAAATATTTGTGAGGTCGAGTAATACAAAGATGTTTTTTTTAAAAATCCACTTTTTCAAGTATGAAAGTTTTTACGATGCTTGTAACCCGGGATTCTTCTTTTCTCATTATTTTGATTTGTTAAGTAAGTTGGTTAATTTTCGAACATCCTTAAAACATATATTTTGATCTTACATTAATAGAGAAAAACTGAGTTTCAACTAAAGATCCAGCTAACTTTGTGTAGTGAACTTTAGTAAGAATTATACAATATCGAACATACGGGTTAAAATATCGAACATATGCCCCTTTCAAAGTTTTATGTATATATTTTTTATTTTTCGAGTATTAATAATACCCAATTTGAAAAATAAAGAAATAAGTGGATAGATAAAATAATAATTCATTCAAAGTCTCCAAAATTAAATTAACAATAGTTTGTTACGTCAACTTGTATTAAATTAAATTAATCCTGGACCAGCATGCATGCTGACCAAGAGTCTAAGACTAGAACATATAATTATATAAAATAGAAAAGGAGAAGCGTGCATGCATGCGGCACTGAACTAGGTTAGTAGGGTTGGTAACCCGACCAACACGCTGCCACTTGCTGCGGTGCAGGCGTGAATCTGTGGTTGCTCCGCCGTGAGTTTTCACAATTTCACATGTTGCAGAGAAAAATATTTTCCTGGTCAATAGTCAAATCCTTGTGCCGTTGGCTGGCTCTGCTTTTCACAGGTTTGCACATGAAAGAACACGTTACTGAGCTGTCTATTCACTAATCTATGTTTTTCTTAGGATTGTCGTTGTTACTGTATATTCATGTGATCGAGGCGCACACAGAATCCATGTCAGTTCTTCTTTTTTCAAGATTATTTAGGTTTATAGAAAAATAGGATGTTTTTGCCCTTTTTTTAAAATTATTAAAAACCAAGAAAGAGAATGAAGTCAATGAACTAAGTTCAAAGCCACAAAGTGAAGTTCATGCATTTCACCAAATGAAAGAAGAATTAACATTTTCTTGAGTTGCATCAAAATTTTTGTTTTAATTTTAGTACATAACTCGAGCACGTTGAATCGAAAATAATTGAAATTACAAGGATTTGTGATGGTTAAAGGTTCTCACGAACTATCATGTACATAAGTGTCACGAATCTAGACCTATATTCACATTCGCCTATTGGGATCCTCTTCCAAGAATTAAAAAAAGAATGGAGAAATACCAATACAAAATAACATCAATAGCAAGAAAAAATATTGATTGGAATTTCAAAAAACTAAAGAAAAAAAAAAACATAAATTCCACTTATGTGAAAATTGTACATTTACACGGAGAAAAGATACACACAGTGGTTCGGCCTCCGCCTTTCGGGGTGGTCGGGGCTTCGCTGACGGGTAGCGGCTGCGAATTCATACGTAAAAAAAAAAAGGGCATGTCTTCATTTTCAAATCCTTCTGTAACATATGTGTTTCCTTGACTCGCACTTGTTACAAATAAAATATAATTTTACTATCAAGTCACCCCATATCGTAATAGTATTTGACTAAGTCCCTTATTAAATTTGTTTGAATGCAAATTATTTAAATGTACTGGTTTTGGCAACCAAAATTACCACTGGCATCAGTCACTTTTGTTTTTTTGACAATGTGTAGATGGAGAGTCATTTAAATCCTTATTTTGCTTAAGCTCCACCCAAACATAGATTAGAGGGGGTGTCCTCAATTGAAATTGTGATGGATTTTAAAAATTCTTCTAAATTTAGGTATCAATTGAATGAAATCCATTAAAATCTAGGTATTCCCAATTGAGATTTTAATGAAATCCCTTAACATTTAGATATCCTCGATAACTAGTGGATTTATAAAAAATTTATTAATAGAGGGATTTTAAAAGATTTGGATGGATTTCGAGTTTAAAAATACATATAATCAAATCTTTTGAAATTTCACCATATTTGATGAGATTTTTATGGAATTTGTGAAAATTTATTTAAATCCAAGAAATCCATTATGATTTATAATCTTTTAAAATCCATCAAAATCTTAATTGAGGACACCCCATAGATTATCATATTCTGTCTTAAAACAAGTACGGACATATCGTTTGATAATCAAAATCCAGATATTAAAAAAGTACTAATTGATCAAATTTCCTTTTTTATTTATAATTTATTAACTTTTTTAACTATTATATAGAGAATTGCTTCAATTATAAGTTATGATTCTTTATCTTTACAGATAAATCTCCACTTATAATTTAAGCTAAATATGGTTCATGAATCTATCCAGAACAACGATACTTTTTAATGGGGATTCATTTTCAATATTCTCAATAATTAAATAAATAAATTCAGCCTGTCATGTATGAGATTCA